>CAUYQU010044280.1:0-67871 GCA_963574635.1 Cheracebus regulus
TGGAAAAAAAAAAAAGCCCACCTTAAACTTCATATGGAACCAAAAGAGAGCCTGCATAGCCAAGACAATCCTAAGCAAAACAAACGAAGCTAGAGGCGTCATATGCTACCTGACTTCAAACTATACCACAAGGCTACAGTAATCAAAACAGCATGGTACCGGTACCAAAACAGA
Organism: Cheracebus regulus; assembly: GCA_963574635.1. Classification (NCBI taxonomy): domain Eukaryota; kingdom Metazoa; phylum Chordata; class Mammalia; order Primates; family Pitheciidae; genus Cheracebus; species Cheracebus regulus. The sequence continues at coordinate 175 of CAUYQU010044280.1, forward strand.
GATATAGACCAATGGAACAGAACAGAGGCCTTAGAGGCAATGAAATACATCTACAACCATCTGATCTTTGACAAACCTGACAAAAACAAGCAATGGGGAAAGGAGTCCCTGTTTAATAAATGGTGTTGGGATAACTGGCTAGCCATGTGCAGAAAAGAGAAACTGGACCCCTTCCTGACACCTTACACTAAAATTAGCTCCAGATGGATTAAAGATTTAAACATAAGACCTAACACCATAAAAACTCTAGAAGAAAACCTAGGCAAAACCATTCAGGACATAGGCGTAGGCAAGGACTTAATGACCAAAACACCAAAAGCATTGGCAACAAAAGCCAAAATAGACAAATGGGATCTAATTAAACTCCAGAGCTTCTGTACAGCAAAAGAAATAATCATTAGAGTGAAATGGCAACCAACACAATGGGACAAAATGTTTGCAATCTACCCATCTGACAAATGGCTGATATCCAGAATCTACAAAGAACTAAAACAGATTTACAAGAAAAAAACAAACAACCCATCAAAAAGTGGGTGGACAGGAACAGACACTTTTCAAAAGAAGACATATATGAGGCCAACAAACATATGAAAAAATGCTCATCATCACTGGTCATTAGAGAAATGAAAATCAAAACCACATTGAGATACCATCTCACAGCAGTTAGAATGGTGATCATTAAAAAATCTGGAGACAACAGATGCTGGAGAGGATGTGGAGAAATAGGAACACTTGTACACTGTTGGTGAGAGTGTAAATTAGTTCAACCATTGTGGAAGACAGTGTGGCGATTCCTCAAGGGTCTAGAAACAGAAATTCCATTTGACCCAGCAAATCCATTACTGGGTGTATATCCAAAGGATTATAAATCATTCTGTTATAAAGACACATGCACACGTATGTTCATTGCAGCACCGTTTACAATAGCAAAGACCTGGAACCAACCCAAATGCCCATCAATGATAGACTGGACAAGGAAAATGTGGCACATATACACCATGGAATACTATGCAGCCATAAAAAGTGATGAGTTCATGTCCTTTGTAGGGACATAGATGAATCTGGAAATCATCATTCTCAGCAAACTGACACAAGAACAGAAAATCAAACACTGCATGTTCTCACTCATTGCCAGGTGTTGAACAATGAGAATACATGGACACAGGGAGGAGAGCATCACACACTGGGGTCTGTTGGGGGGGACTAGGGGAGGGGCAGCAGGGGGTAGGGAGTTTGCGGAAGGATAACATAGGGAGAAATGCCAGATGTAGGTGACAGGGGGATGAAGGCAGCAAACCACATTGCCATATATGTACCTATGCAACAATCTTGCATGATCTGCACATGTGCCCCAGAACCTAAAGTACAATAAAAAAAAATTAAAAAAGTAAAGTATTTATAAATTTGGATGTATGGATAAATAGGAATTAGTAGATATATGTGATCTTTCCATATTCAGTGTTCTCCACTGGGGTATGTAGTTTGTTCACTTATTCTGGAATTTGGACTCTCAATAACAATGATCATGATAATCAGAACGATTTTCTGTATCTATGTCTCTATGACTAATACCATTATGCAGTCTATCTGTCACCTAAGCAAGAAATATGGGATTTGTAATGCAGTAGTCCACACTTATCTATGGGAGATAGATTTCAAAACTCCCAATAGATGTCTGAAACCAGGAATAGTATTGGACCCCATATATATTATGTTTTTTTAAAAAATCCAATTGTTGAGATAGCTACTAAGTGACTAACAGTTGCATAGCCTATACAGTGTGGATATGTTGGACAAAGAGATAATTTATGTCCAGGGCAGATCAGTATGGGACGGCTAAAGATTTCACCATGCTATTCAGAAGGGGTGTTATTTAAAACTTAAGAATTGTTTATTTCTGGAGTTTTCCATTTAATATTTTCAGACTTAGGTAACTGAAACCTGAGAAAGCAAATGGGGGATGACTGTAGCATCTACCTAGCAATTACCAGGTCCTGTTGAGTTTACATCTTCAGTAGTTCTCATATTTTTTATGTCCTTATCATACTTATTTTTGTGTCCTAAGCACGGGGCCTTCATTTGCCAATACTTAAACTATTGTAATGTCCTTTGCACTCTCTCCTCTAGAAGGTGCTATATTTAAAAAGAAAGTCTGACCACATAATTCTCTAGTTTATAACACTTCAGTAGACTCTCATTATCTTTTGAGTAAAAGTACATTCGACAACTCTGCTTATTATGTCCTCCATCATTTGGGCCTTGCTTCCTTTTTCTTTTATGATCCAGAACTCCTTTGTTACAAATGATATTCTTGTAACAACAACAACAACATGCATTGGGATTCCTGAAAGAAACCATTCCATTTCAAAGTTCTAAGACTTTCCAAATTTTTTGCCTGGGTCTGTAATTCTCCCTCCTCCCCTTGCATATTGCTTAAGTAACTTCTACTTAATCTCCAAAACAAAACTCAGTTATTTTCTCTATCAATACATTCTAGAGTCTTCTCAACCCCAAAGATATATTAGGTGAGCTACTTTTGATGCCCCAGTAGGCTGTTCATTCCTCTATCTTAGCACAGTAGCAGTGGTTAAGACTAGAGCTATGAAGAAACATGCATAAGAATTCAATTCCCTTCTCTCATACAAAATTACCTTAACATTTCCGAAAACTATTCTTATCTTCAAAACGAAGTTTAGAACGATGCTTAATTCATATGGTTCTGTGAAGACTTCTTGGTAATAAGACAGGAGGCAGACTCATCTCTTGAGGTGGGACTCAGACACTGGACCAGATTGAGAACTAGCTGAAACAAGGAAGAGGCAAAAGCACCTCTCGGTAAGACACATCCATCAGTGCCATGTCAGTTTACCATTGCCACAACAACATCCCAAAGTAACCATCTCTTTCCATGGCAACAACTTGACCACGTAGAAGTTACCACCCTATTTCTAGATGTTTCTGTATAATATGTCCCTTCATTTGCATATAATTAAAAGTAGAAATAAACATGACTGAACAACTGCCTCTGAACTGCAATTCTGGGCACAGTTCATATAGGGTAACCCTCCTCTGCAAGGAGCAGTGACTGTTGCTGCTGTACATTGCTGCTTCAGTGAAAGCTAATGTGTCACACTACCAGCTACCCCTTGAATGATCAGTCAAAGCCAAGAACTCTCCAAGACTAAGCCCCACTACCACAGTAATATGCTAATGAAGAGTTTAGCAAAGGACCCAACACATAGAAAGCCTCTATAAATATCTCCTATTGCACCAACCCCTATCACATTAAAGTTAAATTATGTCTTACCATTTTTCTCACTAAATGAAAGGACTTTGTGAGCAGGGGTCCTGCTCTCTTCATCTGTATATCTCCAAAAGTGGGCCCAGGTCTTGAAACATGGTAACAAAATAAGCATATGGACCTTATTTTACTTTTTTATTTTTTATAGAAATATCATTTTGCAATGTTGCCCAAGCTGGTCTTAAAGTTTTGTCTTCAAGTGATCCTCTTGCCTCAGCCTCCCAAAGCAGTGAGATTACTGGCATAAGCCACTGCGCCCACCCTTACTTTATTATTTATAAACACTATTAGGAATGTTGTCATATTGAATGAGGGAATGAAAGGGTTAATGTAATTGTCCAAGACCCAGTTAGTTCCAAACTATTTCTGAAGTTAGATTTTCTGAAAGCAAAGCCTTTGGTATATCTACCCTAGCACAGTGCACTTTCAGCCTGGAAACAGTGCTTCTTATGACAGATTTTCTCATTAGCTAGAAGTGTCAGACATGGTATTTGAGCTTGTCATAATTTGCACATAATGCATCCGGGAATTCAGGTTTTTCACCCAACAAAGCCCATAGGCATGGTTCCATTTGCAGCATAATGGATTCAGCAAATAACACTATACTGATGCTTGAACATTCCTATTTTCTGGAATTAGTAGCAAACAACTTGATTGTATGAAACAATGGAGTATAATGAGCATAACTTGATAGAATATCTATCCTGGTAGGAGAAATATTATTTATGACAAAAAATATTATAATGAGTTTTTACTGCCCAGAACTACCAAGTGACTTGATCACAAGTAGGCCATAATGAAAAAAAGTAGTTAAAGAAGCTACTGATAAGAGCTAAGTCATTTTTTTCCACTGAAATTGGAATATATTAGCTGTGTATGGTTAGTAGATTTTTGTCTTGAACTGTTCTGAGAAAACCAGCATGCTGTATTTAGCTTGATCTACTCTAAATAGTCTTGTTGTAGCTCGGGCATTATTCTAATCCTGAGAAGAACTTCTTTCTTTCCCATCTCCTGTCTATCTGACAGTTTTCCATTTTTGACAGAGCAGAGCATGGCTTTTCTCTAACTTGTAGCTTTCTCCAAATAGATCTCATAGGCTTTGTACTAACTTAGATTGAACAATATAAGTTTGACAATATTCAACATTTTTGAGTCACAAAAAATGCAAGTTTTATCATTTTCTCTAGAACATATGTCCTCTGAACTCACCATCTACTGTCTGTTTTTCACTTTGGTATTCCAAAGATCTAAGAATGCTTTGTTGGGAAAATTTTAAATAACCATGCAAAAAGCCCTGAAGTATAAAACATACTTAAATGTAGCAATAGCTCTACATGTTTATGTGTATGCATGTACGTATCAGGCTGCTAAGTAATACAAATAATTCAGAAAGAAAAGAAGTCAACATGTTATGACTATCTCTCAGAAGCATGTTAGAGGCTCTTTTTAAGTTATTTATGTAGTCTCACAGTTTTAAAAGTTGGTCAGAATTATACACACTAAAGAAAAATAAAAACTAGGCTCACAGGAGCCAAATCACAATTAAACTTATGTAAGTTTATCTAGGCTTATACCTTAGCCCAATTGTCTCAAAAATCCCTCTTGTTTCTACTCTACATAATTTGTATACACATAAATTCCCTGCAAGGCAAATCAGGACAGGGTTATTACTGAATACTTTTGTGAATATCTCAGTAGTCAATAGTTTATGTCAGTGCAGCATGACAGACTGCCATCACCCACACTTGGCACCAACATGAAGCCAGTGAGACAAGCTATGTAGGATGTGAAACATAAGCACAATCCTATTTCCTCTGACACGGTAAACTGCTCTATATTTGTCACAGAAAACCACTAAAAACAAATCATAAATGTCATTTTGTGAAGAGATTTACAATTCTTGTACCAGCATATACCATTCCGTTAATAAGAACCCCACCTATAACGTGTGTGTGTGTGTTGAGGGGATACTTTTACACTATTGTGGTAAAAGGGGGAATATTGGCATATGCACTTCCCTTTTTATATATAAAAGAATTTCTTGAATGACAACTGCTTGATAATTATTTAGAGATGTATTATTCTCTCACCTTAAATTTTATTTTCCATTCAGAATTGTTGCTGTTTGTCTTTTCTTATTAAAGTGGGAAAAACTGAAGAAATAAGGATTTTAGATGTTCAAAGGACCTGAAATACTGCCCACTTAGCTAAATATGAGAATTGGCAAGCTGCAGCTGAGACAGGGAAGATTTCTCACTATAGATCCCAACCACTGTACCTGGGCCCTTGTGATTAGGTTTCTGATAATAACTACGGTTATGCATCAAGTGGAGAAGGAAGGCTGGGTATTATAGAGGTTTTTAGTGTTCCTGGAAACCTACTGCATTAACATTCTGCTGCAGTGCTTACAATTTTAGATTTTAAGCATGTGTATTTTTTACAGAAATGATACTATTCTCCATGGACTTCATTTATAACACAAGGAACAATGACAATAGCAAGAAAATGTCTACTCTTTGTTGAGTCTTTACCACATAGTTCATGTGTGTTCTCCATTGTCTCACTACAACAATATGAGCAAGCTGTCATTTTTATTCTATTTTATCAATGAAAAAAACTGAGGTATAGAAAAGTAACTAGCTCAAGTGTCCTTGGCTAATAGGTAGTAGATCCAGAATTGTTGTCTAATTCTGACTCTAGTATCTGAACTACTAATCAAAAAATATCTTTTGACATATTTAGGAAATCAACCTTGTGCTGAGTAAAAGTTCCCATCATGAATTTTCATTTAAATAATAGTTACACTTTACATTATTGACTAATAAAAAAATATGGACAAGGAAAAAGAAGAATATAATATATAAAATATATTTCACACTCCGAGAGACAACTGCTGTTAATAATTTTGTGTAATTTTTTTAGTAACACGTCTATCAGCCACGATATGAGCCTAGATTACATGTGAGTATATGGATATAATGTATGTAGGTCTACATGTATATTTGAGTCACACATTGATCTTGCATCATTACTCCTGTCTACTTCCAGTATTGTAGATAACTGGTCTTCTGATGTTCAGTAGATTTCTCTCTCTCTTTTTTTTTGTTTTTTGAGACAGTCTCGCTCTGTTGCCAGGCTGGAGTGTAGTGGTGCTATCTCGGCTCACTGCAACCTCTGTCTCCCAGGTTCAAGCAATTCCCCTCCATCAGCCTCCCAAGGAGGGGCTGGGACTACAGGCACGCACCACCACTCCCAGCTAATGTTTTTGTATTTTTAGTAGCGACAGGGTTTCACCATGTTGGCCAGGATGGTCTCAATCTCCTGGCCTGGTGATCTGCCTGCCTCGGCCTCCCAAAGTGCTGGTATTACTTCTTTAGTGAAGACCATCACCTGCAGGGAAGCTGGCAGGGTAATTCTCAGCAGGCAAGCATTCACGCTCTCCACATTTACTAATGTTTAACATACTTCTTAACTTTTATTTTTAACTTCAAAATCAACCTATATACCACTAAGAGTGCCTTTGGACTTCACTAATTAAGATAGCCCCAAAGGCAAATATTGTAGTTAATGAGGGGCCTCAAATCATTGTTCACTAATGAAATAACTTGCCACAAAGCAGGATACTATTTTACAATTAAACCAATTAGACCAGAAAGTTGGGTGGAATATTTTAATTAAGCTGAGACAATTTCCTTTCACTGATATAGGTGTGGATAAAGTTCATTAGAAAAAAAATTATGCAAGTACTTAGGGATTTTCCATATGTTTCTGTTTTAAAACTTATTTTTGAGGTTGTTCCTGCTGCATGACATGGAGTTCAGTGTAATAAGATGCTCTTAGCTGCAAGCAACACCAAATTCTGACTCACTTTGCTCCAAAAGAAAAACATATTTACCATTTTATAAAAGCAGCTGTAGGACTAATTAAGTCACTGGTCTAACAACGTCAAGGACCCATCTTCTTTCCATCTTTCTGGACATCTTTGGTGCGTCAGTTTAACTCATCCAGTGGCTACAAGAGGACTGGCAGAATTCCAGGCCTTGCAAGAACACTTTCATCAGAAAAACTTTTAGCCCCCACATGTGATGGTCAGTTTTGTGTGTCAATTTGGCAGGGCTATAGTACTCAGTTTTAGAGTCAAACACTAATCTAGGTGATTCCATGAAGGTATTTTGTACAAGTGACTAACATCTACAATCAGTTTTGTAAAGGAGATTATCAGAAATAAATCAGTGACATTCATCCAATTATCAGAAAAGCCTTCAGAATGACCATGAGTATTCCCTGAAGAAGGAAGAAATTCTACCTGTGGACTGCAGAATCAGGTCCTGCCTGAGAGATTCCAGCTTGTATTTCCTGACAGCCTTCCCTATGTATTTTTTACTTCCTTAGACAACCCTTAAAATTACATAACCCAATTCTTTACAATAAATCTCATTTGTATATTTTGCTTGTTCTGTTCTTTTCCTCCGATGGAAGCCAGACTGACATGCCACACTTTTATCCGGAATCAATCTTTAACAAAAAGCCATCCTCAGAAGTCTTTCCGCCACATGATATTGGGAAGAATTGCATCACGTATTTCTCCTCAAAGTAACTGTTATGAAGTGTAAAAGAATTTCCACTTATCAGAATTTAGCTCCAGTCACATAGAATAGGAGTGGACACAAAAAGAAAAGAAAGTGCTGCTTTGTTAGTAAAGAAGTGGACGGTCCTCAGAAAAGAAAAAGTGAGGTTTAAAGAAAGAAAACTGTCAGCATCCTTTCTTCACACTCAGAGGTATAACATTTATATAACAGAAAGACGATTAATCCACGAATACTTCTGAGTTGTGATCAACCTGTATTTCAAAATCCTCATAATTTGCCTATGTCCCATAGCCACTCTGGCTTTCAGTTGCATTATAATTAAAATGAAGAACCTGAATTAAGTCAACTGTAAGCTCCTTTCAGCTTGGTCTGAGATAAAGCTAAAATTCCGTTCTTTATAAACTTGGTAAAATTAAACACATACTTCATGACCCAGTTTCCATTCTTTCTTCTGTGTTAAGTCCTCTGTTATGGCTCCATTGAGAGTAAACATCACATCAGCATTTTATCAAGCATGTAATATCATACTCATATTACTGCCATATATAATTTTTAATAATGTACATTATTTGTGTTATTCCACATTTTATAGTAAATTCATTTAAATAAGTAATAATATTTGAGCCATTTTAATATCTACAATTCCTAGATTAGCACTTAACACACAGTGAGTAAGTATCTGATAAACATGCATTAATCTTTATTATATTGCTGCAAATATATAGCCATTAAATTGCTTCATGGGTTGCTAATTAAAATAAATAAACAAATTCTATCTTTCTGGGATAGGGCTTAAGCCAGTGCAAATGTGACAAATGTCTTAGAAGCGAACTTCTGTGATCTGTATGTTAGGAATGATGGTTACATGCCATAGAATGATAACCTCTAAAAACTGACCTCATGTTAAAGTAAGAGAACTGTGTACTTAGTACAATCCTTGCACATTCTAGAAAGCATGCTGTAGTCACTAATCACTATTGCTCAAAATCTATGTAACATTGACATAACTACAAAACTTCCCATAAATATTCAATTGAAGGTCAAAACACAAACTAAAAACAGATATACATCTAAACACTACTGTTTTTCTAAACATCATCTATACTCATTTCAATATTATTATTCCTGGTCCCATATATGAAAGGCACTGTAGATATGTGATGTAGAGACCTATCATAAGGGTCACAGCTGACACCCCTACACCAAAAGACAGGTTAACAAGAGAAAATATAACTAATTTATTTGATCCTGATTTTATGTTGACATGAGAACCTTCAGAATGAAGACCCAAAGATACAGAGAAAACTAACCATTTTTTATTATTAGTTTCAGTGAAGAATTCTGCAGTTATGCAGAACTGTGGCTGTGCAAAAAGGAAATGCTTTAATGCTAATAGAATGAGTGTGGAAACTCAGCATGGCCTGCCTGTTCAGTTTCTTCTTGGCCTCTATGGCATTCTTCCCTTCTGGGTATGGGGCAGGACACTTCCTGGAATGTGGACCATATGACTTACTATCAAACAAGGTAGATGAGTAAGTTTCTTTATGACCAGTTTTTCTTACACAAAAAAGGTGGATGAAAGGTAGAATAATATTTTTGGTTTTATGGTTGGCTTTGGAGAAGAGGAGCTCTGGTTTCTATATCCTACCTTGGGAAAGAAAGACTCTAGTTTCTATGGGAAGCCTGAGGAAAGAATGAGAGGTCACAGATAGGAGGGCAGAAGTTTACAGAGAAACTTTGCTCCTGAGTTGCTTCTGATGCCTTCACTTTGGGGTATTGTTTCCTGATCTCCAAGAACATCCCACCAAGTTATCCATGAGTTGGGACAAATCAGTAATTAGAATCTGAACTTCCTGCTTAGATTAATAACCCAAGATGTGTAATAATCATAACTATAACCTGCATTGATTCTGGTTCCATTTCTTTCTTATTTTCTCAATTGAAGACACCTATTTTATCTCAAATCTTTCAGCCTCACATTATTTTGTATGTAGTAAAAACTATGAATGTGTCTTTAAGAGCCATTTATTATGTATAGAGTTTAACCACAACTAGAGAACAAGTACAAATTCAAGGTGGTCTGCATTTCATTCTTGCACACCTCTCATTGTTAATAGTATTATTCTATGGAAAATTAGCATTTAAAATACAACATTACTCTAGAATTGTGATGTAGATGTGACTCACAAGAGGTGAAATAAGCTACCAGGATTTTGTTGTTGTTGTTAACAAGCATCCCCTCATATGAAACACACATTTGCACCTATTTTGGCCTATGTCTCTATGCTGATAAAAATGACCTGTATGCAGAATAAAAAGTGACAATTAAAATAGAGACAGGAGAAATGCTTGTCATTGTCCTTGAATAGTGAATGAATCTAGTGTTCAAGTGGAAGGGCTGGCTTTAGATTGTGGCATCAAAAACTCATCTTTAGCAACGAATAGGCAGAGTATGTAAGTGTGGTAGGTAGGTACATATAGAAAGCTTTTCAGAAGTGGAAATTTATCTAAGATAATTCAGAACAACTATGAAGAATGGAGCATGTTTTCTACTTTACCACCTTTTTCATTTCTGTTCAGGTTCTTCAGGAATCAGGTCAAGCATCACTTCCTGCTATCTGCTAGCATAGTGCTAGGCACACACCTTCTTTATGATAGATTCTGAGTTTCAAAGGCAATGGTTCTATCCTGTTCATGTTTGTATTTCACAAATTTTAACAGTATTTAGAATATAGGTAGTAAAGTTCCTAGAATATTATTTTTTTGCATAAAAGATAATCAAAAAGGGCCAGGCATGGTGGCTTATGCCTATAATCCCAGGGCAGGTGGATCATGAGGTCAAGAGATCGAGACCATCCTGGCCAACATGGTGAAACCCCGTCTCTACTAAAAACACAAAAATTAGTTGGGAGTGGTGGCATGAGCCTGTAGTCCTAGCTCCTCAGGAGGCTGAGGCAGGAGAATCTCTTGAACCCGGGAGGTAGAGGTTGCAGTGAGCTGAGATCGCATCACTGCACTCCAGCCCAGCACTTTGGGAGGCCAAGGTAGGTGGTTCACGAGGTCAAGAGATCAAGACCATCCTGGCCAACATGGCGAAACCCTGTCTCTACTAAAAATACAAAAATTAGCTGGGTATGGTGGTGTGTGCCTGTAGTCCCAGCTGCTTGGGAGGCTGAGTCAAGAGAATTGCTTGAATCCAGGAGGCAGAGGTTGCAGTGAACCAAGATCATGCCACTGCACTGCAGCCTGGGCAACACAATGAGAATCTGTCTCAAAAAAAAAAAAGGGGAAAAAAAACCCCAGAAAACCAAATACCACATGTTCTCATTCATAAGTGGATGTTGAACAATGAGAACACATGGACACAGGGAGGGGAAAATTACACACTGGATGGGGCTAGGGGTGGGATAGCAGGGGGTGGGGGGATTAGGGAGGGATAACAGGAGAAATACCTAATGTAGGTGACAGGGGGATGCAGGCAGCAAACCACCATGGCATGGGTATACCTATGTAACAATCCTGTAAGATCTGCACATGTACCACAGAACTTCAAGTATAATTTAAAAAAAGGAAAAAAAAGATTAAAAAACAATGTTGCTGTTAGATTTTTATAATTTTTTTCTGTTACTGTAGTTATTTTTGTATAATTAGATGAATTCAGATTTATGACTACGTTATATTATAGGCAATCATAGAATTCAAGAACTAAATGTAATTAGACAAAGTTGTCAATCACCCTCTTTCTCACATTAGAAACAAACTTTTATTTAGACATACATATAAAACATTTTAATAAGCAGGAAGCTCTGTTTCTCTATGCTTGACCACACTATACTAAATTATAAATAATACACTGAATTACTCCTTTTTACCTGCATAGTTTGGAAATTTATCAGCATGAAAATATTGAAAATCTATATGCCATCAAAATCTATTTTTAAGTAAAGAACTTCATTAGCTGTCAAACCATGACAGCTCTTCTCTGCATAAAAATTTGTGACAAAGGCAGCAGTAATGAGTTTCTAGAGCTGTGGCACTACTTGATATTAAAACTGGGCTCTTTCCAATTTGATGAGAAAAGATACCACTTGGCTGATAAAAATCGTTCCTTTTTTACTACAGAAAAGTTTGAGAAGAGAGTATATTCTGACGTAAAAGAGCCAAGCAATAGAATTGTGTTAGATAATCATTCTCCTGGAAAGAGATCTAAAATTAAAAATTATCCCATTAATTGATGAGGTAACCTTGGGAAAATCATCCACTCTCTCTGGTCTTAATTATCCTTGTGCCTAGAATGAGGAGTTTTGAATTGATTATCCTTGATGTCCCTTTGAATTTCTTATATCCCAAAGCTTACTCAACAGTTTCTAAAATTAAACCTAATAGCTGAAAAGAACAGGTTCTTAGTGTTGGAATGAAGCTCCCAGATGTATAGCATCCCAAAGACTCTTCTCTTTGGTCTAATGGTAAAATTATGGAATGTTAAATATTTTTGGTTTTTCAATGTGGGCTGCAGGTAGATTTCATGTGTAAGCTTTATGTGATGATACCATGTGCCTTTAGAAGAAATAGTCCAAATGGCAAAGCTTGCCTTTCAATATAAAAACAAAGCCTCTGTGTCATAAAACTACACATTACTTTCATTCACTTCTCTTTTCCAACGCCTTTTTCTCTAGTGAAACCTAATGTAATCTGTTGTTTGAGAGAATATGAATGGGAACAAAACTCAGGCTGAGTTTAAAATATAATTCCAGCCCTTCAGCTCAGTCTTCCAACTAGTCCTTCTCATCTCAGAATGTGAACTAATTGAAGTTTCATGCTATCTCAGTGACCCATAATGAAATTATTCACTCACTTGTGTAGTGTTCTTCAACATTGACGCTGAAATAGGCCAGATGGAACATCAGTAAGAGCAATAAAAGCAGAGTCTGGTAATCTATAGCACAGAGGGGAGATTCAAGAGCCATCGTGAAAAATGGACAAGGAAATTCACCTAACGGCATAATTGATGGCAGCTACTGCTGCCATCACACCAGCTGCACACTCCATGGAGCTGGTGGGAGTCCCACCCCTTCTGAATTAGGGTGGGAGCTCCCCTGGTGCCACTGTAGCTGCCCAAACCACAGCTACAGACCCAGGCCTCCTGCTCTGTGGAGTAGGCAGGGCTACAGCCACCCGAACTGCAGCTGTGGATAGGAGCCTCCTGTGTTCTTGGAGGGGCCAGGAGCAGGCAGGATTTGTATTCCGGGGTGCAGCTGCAACCACCCCACCTGGGCTGCAGACCTGAGCCTCCTGCTCCACAGAACAAGCAGGACCCAGAAACAAGCAGGAACCCCACCCCTTCCAAATTGGTAAGGTGGGAGATTCCTGGGTGCAGCTGAGGCTGCCCCTCCCAGATGCAAGACATGGGCACCTCTACAGCCTGCATCCTTGGCCTGAAGGCTCGGGGCTGGGCTGTCCGTCCCGTGGACCAGAGTGAGGACTCTGGTGCTTCTTCCGGGCTGCGCATGGACCAGTCAACACAGATTTCCTCCCCTCTGAGGTCCATAAAACCCTGGCTTCAACCAGAGCAAGAGAGAGGACTGAGAGGATGGAGAGACAATGGGACCACCAGCTTCAGAGAGGAGCTACCCTCTCTGCTGAGAGCTTCAGAGACCTGCAGAGATATCTGAATGACCTACAGAGAGGAACTACCTTCTCCAGGGCCACCCGTATGGTGAGAGCTGAGCACTCCACAGGAGGACCTGCCTGCCTACAGAGGGGAGCTACCCACTGCGGTCTCCTCTGAGCTGTTCCAACACTAAATAAAGCTCCTCTTTTTGTTCTTCACCCTTCACTTGTCTGTGTACCTCATTCTTCGTGGACACAGGACAAGAACTCAGGCAAAGGTGCCACCGGTCATAGAGGTTTCCAGGAAGAAGATCAACACCCCAAAGATCCCGCAACATAATCAGGGTCTAAAGTTCGATGTGCCCAATGAAAGGCTTTATAATGTATGCCTGGATGTTTCCTATTTCTCTCTCTCTCTCTCTCTCTCTCTCTCTCTCTCTCTCTCTCTCTCTCTCTGTCTCTCTCTCTCTCTGTCTCCTTGTATGGGAGAATTGGTTGCTGTTATCCTGAAACTATCATCCCAGCTCCACATTGTGGGTGTGTTCACAGAAGGCTAATACATTGTCTTTTCTTTCGTGGTCATTTGCAAAACAATAAGCAGGCAAAAATAGAGCTAAAGGGGAAGACTGTGCATCATATACACATCTTAGACTTTGAGCTAGAGGTGGTTATTTATGCTATCACATTGCTAAAAGGGTGAATACAATTGCTCATATAATAAGAGGGAAAAAGTCAATATTTGATGATCAGAAAGACATGATGTGGTAGAAATTAATATATTTTGACCAAGACCTATTTTATATTTTTTCCCAGAACATAGAAAAAAACAGTTTTTATCCTTCTTTATGTTACTTGTAGCTATATGGCTAAAAATGAGCCAGTATAGCGTAAGTAAAAGTGATGCTTGCCACTTCTAGGCCTGTTTCATTGAAACCTTTCACGTTTGCTCCTCCATGTACTTTTGTCTTTTGTACTTTTGGGATATGATAAGAACTGCCTGGAATTGCTGAATCAGAAAAATGAGGTATGATAGAGAAAAACTTGCTTGCCATATCACTTTAAGAAACTTGATTAAGACAGAAGACATTTCATTTATTAGATTGGGTAGCTACCACCACTTCTTAGAAGTTTTAGGGCTGACTAAGGCAACCAGCCCACACTACAGCAGGTCTGAACCACCACTCAAATTGGCAGGTTATAGGGTTGACCTCAAAACTGCCTTTGCGCCTGAAGGTGATTTATATGAAGCAACCCCAAGGCTATGAATAGGAAATGAGCTCCAACAAGGAAATAGCTTGATTTGTAACTTTTAAATGTTTAGGAACATGATATGGGTAGCTGTATACTTACCCTTGGAATTGCAAATATTAGGAGTGGTTCTGTTGGTCTCTCATAGCCTTCTTTTTGTAAGAACATGACATCATCTCTTTGTCACTGGAACGCTCTGGACTTTAATAAACACTTTGGACCATTATAATAAGGTGCAAAATATAAATTTATAAGTCTGGTAGGACATGTGTAGTTACTTTTTTTTAACCAGTGGTAGTGATATTTTCAGAGAGTGTGCTATAAATTATTTGCATTCTATAAGAATATCTCTTTAACAGAAATATAGAAACTCCACCATTATGAGAATATTGCAACAAGAATTATGTAGATAACTAGACATTATAAGCCATTTTGCCTCATAATGATTCCAAGCTACAAAAGGGAAACATGGCAGATTTGGAAGTTTCTCTGTTCATTTCTAATTTTACTATTAGTCCTTTTCAAAATTATCAACGAGGGAAGAGAGACTAAGGACAAAGAGAAAAATTATACTTTATTATGTGTCAGGTTGCATCCAAGTCATTTGATTCAAGCACCAAACAACATTGTCCAAAACCAAATAGTAACCACAGCTTGGCTAAGAGACACTTCAAATGTTGGTATCATCAGATGGGGACTTTAAAATAACTATGTTGAATTTATAAAGTTTTCTAGTGCAAAAGATGTTCTTTGGAAAAAGAAGAAATAATTTTAAAATAAGAAAATTATCAGAGTGAGTTTGATAAATTTTCAAGAAATAGGAAATGTGATAAAAGATAAAGAATTAATTAAATGGGATTAGCAATAGAGCTAAAATAGTTGAGAAAGTAATTGTTAGGAATATTGAAATTACTCTACTGAAATACACAGAGAAAAATGGAAAACAAATGCAAAGCAAACACCAGAATAAAGCACTTAAAACTGTGGGACAATATCAAATTATCTAATGTACATTTAAATGGGGTTCCAGAAAGAGAAAACTGTGAGAATGGGATAGAAGAAATATTTTACGAGATAGTACATAAAAATGTTAAACAACTTGTGAAAGACAATTAAACCAGAGATTCAAAACTTCAAAGAATCCCAAGCAACATAAACACTAAATGCCAATTTGATACTGTATCACAGCTCTTTAATGCTTTGTTCTGATGTTTTGCTTTGCTTTTGCTTTCTGTTATTCTTTTTGTATTTCAGTGCTTTTCTTTCTTTTTTGGAAAACTGCCAAGCTTTATCTATTATTACTGAACATACACAAACCTATAGCCCAGAAATTTTACTCCTAGATGTATACTCAATAGAAATATATGTACTTGGTTACTGAAAACTCTTTACAAGAATGTTTATCACCGCATTAATCATAATATACTCGAGATAGAATCAACCTAAATGTAGAAATTCTTTTCTCAGGTGTTTCAACTCTACTGCTGATTCAAATAACACTACCACCACCACAACTATCACTATCATGACCACCATACATGCATGTGTGCACATACATGCACATACACACACACAAACACACACAATTAGCTATATAGGTCATAGTCAAATAGTTGAAAATGAAAGTTAAGACAGAATATTGAAGGTTGCCATAGAAAAAAGACAAATAACCTAAATGAAGCAAAGTTACATGTTACAGCAGATTTCTCATTATAAACAAACCAATTTGCAGGAATAACAGCCTTAAATTACAGAAAGAAAAATACTACCAACTCAGAATTCTACAGCCATAGAAAATATATTTTAAAAATGAAAGTGAATGGAAAATTTTTCAGAAAAACAAAAGCAAAAAACATTGATTGGTAGCATGCCTGTGCTACAAGAAAATATTAAAGAAAGTTTTCAGGCAGAAGATTTATAATACAAGAGATTAAAATTTATATAAAGAAATGAAGTGTTCTAAAAACAGTGAAATTAAGTGCAAATATCAAGATATATTTTTATGATTTTAATTAATCTTAAAGTTAGTTGACTGTCGAAAGTAAAACTATTGACAAGGAAGTATGAGGTTTATAACATATGGGAAAGTAAAACATATAATCAAATAGAAAATAGGTGTTTTAATTTGATGTATTGAAAGTTTCTTATATTTATGTAAATATCGTAACATTGCCTGAAAGTAGATGGTTATCCATAAAATGTATATTTGAAGAACTAGAGACAAAATCTAAAATAAGATGTGTGGCTATTAAGCTATTAAGAAATTACATAGATAAATTAGAATTATAAATATTTTTTGACATACAAACACTGAAAGAATTTACCAAAACTATATCCACATTATAAGAAATGTTAAAAGATGTTTGTCAAGTAGAAAGAAAATTATTTTAGATGAAAATAGGATAATACATCATGACCAAATCAACAAAAGCCATTCAATTTTAAAATAAGCAAAGATTTTAATAGACACTTAATAAGCTATACAGATAACAAGCACATTAAAAAGATGAATAATACCATTAATCCTCACAGTATTGCAAATTAAAACCCCAACTAGATATTCCTACACACTTACTAGAATGAATAAAAATTTAAAGTCTTACTATATCTTGTTTTGTCATGAATATGGAGCAACTAGAACTCTCATACACTAATGGACAATATGGAAAATCACACTACCACTTTGGAAAACATTTGACAGTTTCTTAAAAGTTAAATATTTCCCTACCATATAATTCAGTCAATCTACATTTAAGTATTTACCTTAAGATATAAAAGAAAATGTCTCTGTATAGGCATGTACATAAATGTTCATAGCATCTTTATTTGTATTAACAAAAATTGAACATATCCTGCTTATCAACAGGTAAATGGATATACAAATCAAGGTACATCCACAAAATGGAATACTAGAAATTTTACAGTGCAATAAAAGGAATAAGCTTGATATGAACATGAATGAATCTAAAAATAATCATGTTTAGTGAAAAATGTCACTCAAAAAGACTACATACTATTTAATTCCATGTATACAAAATTCCTGATATACAAGCTTATCTGTAGAGAAAGGAGATAGTTGTTACTTGAAGATGGGACTGGAAAAGAAAGAGGATTGCAAATGAGTATAGAGAAATTTTTCAGGGTGATATGCATGTCTGTAATGTAGATTGTGTAATATTTTTCATGAGTAGATATTTATGCCAGACTTACCTAATTATATTTTAAGTATATGAAGTTTATAGCATGTCAATTTTTTAACAAGTTGCAAAGCTTTACTAAACATAAAATAGAATACTACTCAACAATAAAAATAAATTGTTACACAATGACATGTTTCATAGCAAAAGCATTATTTAAGTAAAAGAAATAAGACTCAAAAGCTATATACTGTATGATTTTATTTATAGGACATTCTAGAAACGATTGAAGCATTGGACTGTAAAACAGATCAGTGGTTTCTCGGAGTAGATAGCAAAGGAGTAGGTTGATTACAAAGGGGCATGAGGGAACTCCTTAGGGGATGGTGGAAATATGCTATGACTTTTCTGTCTTAGTGTTTACATAACTTTACCTATTATAACAGATTCATAGCACTGTGCTCCTAGAAGAGCTAAATTTTACCTATATAATACTTCAGTAAATCTGCCTTAGAGATGTATTTTGAACATGTATGAACAATTTCTTTTCTTATTCCTTTAACTGACTACATCTATATAATCAACTTTTAGTATGTTAAGTGCAAGCTGCATGGTGTACAGGATTAACACAAACAATTTAAAAGATGCATTTATGCCTTTTTTCCATGTTAATGCTTTTCTCTAACATAAAAAGATTTTATTGTGCTTCACTTGTCACAGAGACTGTATGGAGCAATGCTGTTTTATTTTAAACGATGCATTATAACATTCCTAATATACTGAAAAATGAAGAAAAGAAAAATGTAATCAAGTATAGCAAATTTTCATAAAATTACTTATTTCTGAATTAATTAATTGATTAAGCATCAACATTCTCTAGAGAAGTGTTTCTCAACCTGTTTTTACCTCTTATTCTCATAAAAATTTCCCTGAGCTGTGCCTTTTAGAATTTGCATTAGAAGAACAATAGTATATTTTTGTTTCCCACATATAAAGTGATATTCTAACATCACATGGATTTATCAAACATATTTTTTTTCTTGTCTCCTATCTCTCCCCAAAGTGTCTGCCACCTGTCTTCTCCATTCTACTTCCTCTCCTCTTTCATGTCATCTGCTCTGACATCAGGACTTTATTTTAACAGCCACATTGTGCCCGTGGCTCCTTCCCACATCTCAAGGCCACAACTTACTTTCCTACACCTCGGCCCTCTACACGTGATCTCCTTGGATTGAATCTTTTGGACTTTTTGCTAATATAAATAAAAGATAAATTTTTACAATTTCATTCCACCTCCTAACTGGCAGCCTTTGAAACAGGTAGCATTTTTAGTCACTAGAGGTGAAACAGAGAAAAAATAAAAATAAGCTTCACAAAGCTCAAGCATTCAAACCTTATTCTCTTCGCTCTGTTTCTCTAAGGAAATTAACAACATGCTTGCTGAGTCCCTTTCATCCTACTCAGATCCCAGTGAACCTTAATGCCATATGTTTTCAGGAGGTTGTGTATTTAAAAAAACTGCAAGGGAAACTCAATTGCCTCCTTTGAAGAAAATAGCTTTCCCAAATCTTAATTTTGCAAGCCCTGTCTTGTGTAAATAAGCATTAACAACTGTAGTAAGTTGAATAATGTTTTCCCAAAAGATATTCAGGTCCCCTGCAATCTGTGACTATGTTACTTATATAGAAAAATTGACTTGGTAGATGTGATCAAATTTTTTAAAAATCTGCTATAAGCCACATAACTAAATGGGGTTGAGCTGGCTTTAAAATTGCCCCTAACTAGCTCTCTTGATGATTCTAGAACGTGTTAGGTGTGTCTCCCAGTAAGGCCTGTATTAGTTGTCTATTTTTCTACAATTATGCCAAAACCTAGTGGCTTAAAACAATAAATTTAAATAATCTTATAGATATTGTCAGTCAAACACTTGAGGTTGACTTAGCTGAGTGGTTGTATAAGGGTTTTTTTATGATTTTGTGGTCAAGATATTTAGCCAGAGCTGCAGAGCTGCAGTCATCTGAAAGCTTGACTAGATTTGCAGGAGGATTCATCTCAAAATGGCTCATTACCATGGCTGTAGGCAAGAGGCCTCAGTTTCTCACCATGGAATATCTTCTAAGGGATTTTTGATACATCCCCATGACATGGCAGCTAGCTACTTTCAGAGTGACCAACCTAAGAGAGGCAAACCAAGACAGATCCTCAATAATTCATATTAACTAGTTTTAGATGTCACATTGCATCTCTTCTATATAATCTGATTTATTAGATACAAATTACAAAGTTCAGTACAACTAAAGAGGAAATTTAGATCCCGCTTTTGAAAGAAGTTTCAGAATTTGTGGATTTACTTCATTCATGACAAGGCCTTTAACTCTTCTTACCCATTGAAATTCTCTGCTCTTTGGCATCTGCCTAGCTAACTCCCTCACTTTCAGGGCTTTGCACAAACCTACCTTGTCAATGAAACCTACCAGGACTATTGCAGCAGGTACAAATGGTGTACTGCCCAGATTCTCTCATACCTATTTTGCCATGTCCTTTTGCCCCTTTCCTAGCTTTCCTTGTAATATTCATATCTTTGACTCTCTTCAGAGGGTTTTCCTCACACTAGTGGAGCTGCTTTGCTGTTTTCAGAGACCCAGAAGGGACTGAGAGTTTACTTTCACCTTATTCCTACTAGGGTGACTCTTAGGCAGTAACTGCCTGATTTGAGAATGGAGTAATCCAGTCCCTGATTTACACTCCAGAACTCTTCTGCAGCATCTGCTGAAGGCAAGAATTTGCTTGAAATGCAATTTTGTTCTTTTTCATTTTTATAATGCTTATCTCAATCTACTACCATTTTCTCTTCATATCACTTTTAAGAAATCATTTGCATACTAATCCTAACCTCAGGACTGACTTCTGGAAAACTTGATTTAAGAGAACTACCCAATTTAATTCTGCAAAATGTCTACCACCTATCAATACATCTATAATACTCCTTACTTCTTTATTTTTCCATGGTACTTATCACCTACTATCATACAATACAATCTACTTTCTTACCAATTTATTATTTACTGCCTGTCTCTAAGAACTAATAAATAATTCAATTAGAGCAGGGTCATTGTCTGCTTTCTCTTCTATGACCCTAAGCAGGTTTTGTTCCTTCCATTAATTTGGAAATGTTAGAAATTTTCCCATAAAGGTGACGTTTAGTAACTAAGCAAAAAAGTGGTAAGTTGAAGGGTCAATAACATTGGAAGTCTCACGAACCCAATCACAGCTGAAAAAGAAGCTGGTACCTCATTGATGTCAAAGCTTTAAAAATTTTACAACTTAAAAAAAAAAAAATAGGGCATTTGGGATAACTTAATGTGGGCAGCATTTGCTCTAGTCAATCAATGGTGCTGACTAGGGAACTAGCGGCCAAAATCTTTCCCAGCCTCCAACTGATGACTGAAATGCTGTCACCTCTGTTACTGTTATTTGGAGAATAAAATCTGGTCATGAATAAGAAAAAACAGAAAGGAAGAGTCCCATAGGCACTCTGCTACAATAGTCCTGTTCAGTACAGGAATTCTCTAAGATTGAGAGTGGGGTGTGTGTGTGTGTGTGTGTGTGTGTGTGTGTGTATGCGTGTGTGTTCATGTGTGTGTGAATATTGTATATTATATTCCTTTTCTTTTATAGAAATGTCTTCTTGTTATTTCTAAGTTTCTGTGCATTTACTTCTTAGTACTGTAGATTATATCAAAGTGTCTGTTAATCTTATCCAAGGGCTTCTTTCACATATACTAGACTGTATCAGAGGGTAGGCATATAATACATATTATTTCATCCTGTTTCTTATGGACCTAACTCATGGAATCTCTCTTATTTTAATTCCCCTCCTGTGCACAGCAAGAGGTGTTTCATATCTTTGATATTTCCTTGACTTTCCCCTTCCCCTATGGCTGTTAAAGGTGATAGTTTAGAAGTATCTGAGTGTGCAGAAATAACATTTATAGCTTGATATTTTTTATCTTACTCTTCCAACTGAATAATAAACATTCACTAAGTGCTGTATTGATCTCATCTATTTTTACCAGAAAACAGACAAATATCTCATTCACTGGGCTACTGTCGAGAAGCTCTACATTTAAAAAGTCTAAGCCATCAACCTCCATCCAATTGTATCCTTCTAATATTTTATAATGGATGCTCTTATTCATTCATTTATTGAACAATAATTTATTGAATTCTCACTATATACCAGGTATTTCTCTAGGGTCTGAAAATGCAGCAGGGAAAAGAATGGAGAATATCTTTATCTTTTTGTAGTTTGTATTTTGCTAGTCTATGCATATATCCTTAGTAGGGACATCATTCTCACAGACTATAACATGTATATTATGTGATGTGTCAGGCTTCAAAGATGGAGACAAACACTAAACAAAATGAACACATGAAATGTAACCAAGTTATTTAATCATTATATCTATTTTTCTCCTTCCATGCACCAAAGACTATTCTATTTACTTGTAATATCCCAAATAATAAAATATTCTAAATTTTTTGTAGATTTTATATTTTGAGAGAAGGAAATCATTTAAAAAAGTTAAAAAGAAAGTTACAGTAATTGCTAAGAGATAATAAACCCTCTATTTAAAAAAGGATATTTAAAAAATCTTAGAGAACAGGGTGAGGTGACTCAGGTGGATTGGTACTGCTAAGAGTAGGCACATTTTGCAGAAACAAATATGGTAGTCACAGTAGATATTACTTAAAGAAGGTGAGGGATTTTGCCAAACAAATACTTAATGGTAGAGTATTCCAAGAAGTGGTAGCAGCTAGACCAAAGCTGCTAAAGTGTTGGGATAATGAGCAACCTGGTAATATCAGTTCTCGTGAGCTATTTCTAGGGCTATGTGAGTAAAACTAAGAGACACTGAAGATTTTTGAGAAGTGAAATGAAACAGTCCTGGACTTAACATCTGAAAGTCGTCACTCCAGCTGCTCTCTTTTGACTGGAAGCAAAAACAAATAAACAAACAAAACAGAGAGGTTATAGCATAACCCAAATGAGAGACTATGGTGGCTTGAACTGTTGGTTCATGCGTGTTTGATAATGCTGATAAGTTTTGCATTTTTCTAAATATATTTTAAAGAATGAGCAAATTTAACGTTTTAATTCTGGACCTGGTTTTTGACAGAAAAAGAGAAGTAAGGTTGACTTACAGGTTTTTGATGTGAGAAACTGAAAAACTGTAAATGTAAAATTGACATCCACTGAGTAGGTAAAATTGGAGGTAAGATGAGTGGTTCAGTTTTGGGACATGGTGAGTTGAAATGTCTATTACACATCCACATGAAAAAGTAAAGAAGATGGATATTTGCTTGTGGAATTGGAAAGAGTTCTGGAGACATACATTTTGAAGCAGGTTAAAAGATGGCAAGCACCACGGGGGCACCTATATCAGAAAATTGTAATTATGCTAGGAGAGGATAACATATTCACAAAACATGAAATAGGCAGGGAAAATAATCACGCATATTTAAATGGGAAAATATTTCAGAGGATAGAAATGGCAAGTAGAAAATACTTAGCTGAATTGCTTTGGGGAAGAATGTAACGTCCTATGTTGGAAGAACAGCAAGTATGGTAATACAGTTATAGTAAAATAAACAAAAGAAAGAAGACAAAAAATAAAGGTCATAGAAGATACTAAGAATAAGATCATGTAGGGTCTTCCAGGTCTTTTAATGTAAACAAGTGAGAGGTTATTGTTACATTCTAATCAGAGCAGTGATACAACTTGAAAAGTTTATAAGAAACATTCTGACTGCAGAAATTTAAAATATCTGTAGGAGCTACGAAGATGAAAACAAAAAGAAAATCATGGTAGTTATTTTTTAAAATCTAGGCAAGAGACAAAATAATGATGGGTTAGATTATTAATAGACTGTAGTAGAAGAGGTGGAGTCTTTGTGTTTCACCAAAAGCAAATTTTGAGGCAAGTATTGCAGAGCAAGTAGAAGGAAAACACAGATAGGGGATTGGAATAGATAAGAAAGGGTGGAAATCAATATAGAATGCATCATCTAATAAGCTATCCTTGCCTGTGGGCATTTGGTACCAGTTCCTCTGCAGACCTCTGGGAGAGAGTGTAGAACATTTTTCAGAGTAATTCCAGCCAAAGGGGAGGAAGCAAGGAAATATTTCTCTCCATTTTCTATTAATCATGGTTAAAGGTTGCTTGAAGAAACATGTCTTGCTTACTCTCCTGTTGGTCAAGAATGCTCCTATAGTAGATAAAAAATCCCCAGGTAGAGATTCATGTTTTTCACATTAAGCAACTTTGGCATGCAGAGGTGAGTGTTCACAAAATATGGATTAGGCAGCAGGAGCAGTTGCTTAAGGTCGTGAGAAGTGTTTATATTCCAGATAAATTTGGAAGCCTGAACGCAGAAGTGTGAAAAGTGATACATACATACATAGACATACATTTGTGAGTGTGTGTATATATAATTGGTCATATAGTTTGAATGTGTGTCCCTGACCAAACCTCATATTGAAATGTAACCCCCAGTGTTGAAGGTGGGGCCTGGTAGGGGGTGATTTGATCATGGGGGCAGTTTCTCATGAATAGTTTAGTGTCAACTCCCTTGTCCTTGTGAAAGTGAGTGAATTTTCATGAGGTCTGGTCATTTAAAAGTATGTAGCACATGTAGTACCTCCTGCCTCCCCTCTCTTGCTCCTCCTCCACCCATGTGAGATATCTGCTCTTCCTTCAATTTCTGCCATGATTGTAAGTTTCCTGAGGCCTCCCCAGAAGCTGAGTAGATGCCCACACCATGCCTGCTGTACAGCCTTTGGAACAATGAGCCAATTAAATTTCTTTTCTTTATAAATTACTCAGTTTCAGGTATTTCTTTATAGCACTGTGAGAACAGAATTAAACAATTGGTTAATATATTTCTGTCAAAGATGTTTATTAAAACTCAGACAACTTCAAATTTCCAAATTTCATTTCTTAACAAATAGTTACTGAGTATGTTCAAAGTGCTATAAATTTCTGAGGAACTCTGACACCAAGAACAAGGAAGTATAAATATTGACCTTAAGGGACCCAAATTTTAGTAGTACATTTAATATATTTATTAATTACATTATATAGGAGATGAGAATTTACATAAAATAAATATTATCAAAATGCCATACTTAGGGAAATGATAATAAGGCTTAGTTTAATTAAGTGATCCTAGAAATGGAGGTAGGCCGATTTGATTATTTCTTGACTCTTCAAGTTCAAGTTCAGAGCCTGGTCCATAGATAGTACTCAATATATAGTAACATGGCTTTCTTACTACACAGTAGCTTACTTCTTCAAAGACAGTAAGGGAATCTTTATCTCTCTCCTGCAAAAGCTCCATTCCTCTTCATAGGGTTTTATATTATTTTGTATGCCCCACCGTATAATGTCTCTTTGGATTAACTCAATATCAACTGATGATTTGGGACATTACATTTTCAGAATCCTTTCCAGTTTGCCATGTAGTATAACCTAATCTAAAAAGCAACATCCTATCTTATTTCCAGGTCCTGCCTATACCCAAGGGAATGGATTATATAGGTTGTATCCACCGTAGGGCAAGAATCTTGGAGACCATTTCAAAATTCTGTGTATCACATCTCCAAATGTGCAAAACTGAATTTTTTATTTGCCACTACTGCATCTTAGTCCCATGATATTTATTAGCTTCTCTTCATCATTTTATCATAGTTTATGTAATGCTACTACCATTCTGCCAGTTGCTCTAACTAGTACTAAATTTCTCTTCTTTCTTCACCACATCCCACATTTCTTATCAGTGTTTGTATGTTGAATTTTCCTGTTCATTAACTATATATTGGGCACACTCTGTGTGTTAGGGTCTGAGCTTGGACCTGGTGAGTCAAGGTGACATAAAATAGGCAAGGCCTGCAGAATCAATTTCTAGGATCACTACATTAATTTTGCGTCTTGTTATTTTTCTTTTACTATAGATTTTCAAGCCAATCTTTCTGACCTTTCTTTCTATATTCTCTCTCACTTCAATCTCTGTCATAAACTGGCATCAAAATGTCAGTAAATGTCAGTCTAGATGTAAAATATAACCATACTTCACATTATAAAACAAGCATATTAAATTGTTGTGTTTTTGTCTAAATATTTTAGCTGCAAATGAAATAATCTCAATTCAAATTAAATTACTCAAAATGGGATTTTTTTCTTACTGCCTTATACACTGAAAATTTCAATAACATTTTGTTTTCAGATTACTCCCTGGCTATAGTGGAAGTTCTTTCAATCATTATGGCAGTGTTTCCAAGATGTATTTTTAGTGAATCAAGGTAGATAATGTAAATCAATAAAAATGACCGAGGTGAGTCTCAAATATTTTAGGAGGGTTTATTTTTTTGCCAAAGTCAAGGACCACATGCCCTGGAGGCAGGTAAATGCCTTATCCAAAGATGATTTTGAGAGCTCAAATATTTGAAGGGGAAAGGGTGGATATTGGGGAAAGAGAAATAAATTTTAAAAATGTGTGGAGATAATAGACAAATGGTTGCATTCTTTGTAGTCTTTCATAAGCCTTTTATTAAACACACAATTTTCATATAGGGGGCAAGTAAATAGTAACTCATGGCTTTTTCTGGCTCAGTGAATCTGCATTTGTACACAATCAGATATGCATTTGTCCCAGGTGGACAAAGGAATGACTTTGAGTTATGCCCTTTGTCCCAAACTGTGAATAAAGCTATCAATTTACATTGCAAGGGTGAAATTGAATAAGATTGCTTTAGGGTAAAGATCTTGGGGACCACAAAAAAAGTTCCTTGTGGGAAAATTGTGAAGGAGGTATGTAGTTTCTTATCTTTGTAGCTATCTTATTTAGGAACCAAATAGAAGGCAAGTTTGTGTGACCCAGTTCCCAACTTGACTTTTCCCCTTTGGCTTAGTGAGTCTGGGATCCTGAGATGTATTTTCCCTTCACAATATCATCTATTCCTGAACTAGTCATTGTAGTCAGGGAAAGGAATACACAGCCTTATAGGTATATGTTACATTGTCATTCTTGAATCCAAAAGATGGAATCATGATTGAATATAAGAGGGAATTGGTTTTTCCAAAAGAAAAATATAATTACTTTATGAAATAAATTATTACAGTGGAAAGAGAACCAGGAATGTGTGACAAAAAAAGAAGAAACGGGGTTAGGAGTCAGACACTGAACAAACATAAATGTATATATCCAAAAGATTGTGTCGAAATATTAGCATGCATCATCATATTCCTTAGGTTGACTTTCAAGTCTTTTTACCTGTCTAACTTACTAGCTTCTCCATGCCATTTCTTTTGAATAAACTTATGCTCCAAACAGAATCAAATTATAGTGTGTTCTGTAAATGTTCTATCAGCTCTCTCATCTCCACATGCCTACTCTGGTTATTCTGTCTGGAATGTACCTTCTGCCCTTCCTGCCAAGAAAATGTCCACTCTTAACAGGAAAAAATCTCTTGTTTGACAGGACCAGTTTCTTTGTGAAATTGTTCTTGTCTCTCAGGCAAAATTAGTTGCCACCTATTCTCTCTTCTCAGTGACACCTTATACAATCCTTTGTTTGGACCCTAATTGTGTCTGGTAACTTTCTACTTAGAGTTCCCGCCTCTTTTGTTATAGATTACTTAAAGTAAAAGTCTACCTTACTCAAATGTGTATGTCTAGTGTTTAGTATGATGTCTATAAAAACTGAATCTCAATAAATGTTCATTGAATTAATAATATTAAGTAAAATTAAAGAATGCAACATTCAGACTTTATCTTGCAGGATACAATTATGGGATACCCTGACAGATATATTCTGAAAATAGATGAGACTAAATATTTGTAGAATTTTTTAAAAACACAAGAGGATTCTATTGCCAAAAATTGTTTTATTCCTGATTTTCTATGGTTTTATCTACTATTTTCCAAAGATTTGTGACAATATTGCCAATAATGATGATGAGGGCCTTTCTTTAAATACCTTCGCCATAAATAGAAACCAATTTCTTTAAAGGTCTTCAAGTACAGTCTGAAGACATATACCCTTGTTTGGCCAGTTAGATAGTTGTGATTGCCTCCTCATTGACTTGAAAAGTCATTAAAGTAATCAGCCAAAACTAATAACACATATCACAAGTTTCATGTACAAAGGGTCCCAGCCCTGATCATAGCATAGAATAAAGTCTGTTACATCTGTTTCTGCCTAAAGGTGGTGGACTGGGGGAAAAGGGGTGGATGGAAAACAGAACTTGGGAATAGGATGTGGGCTGTGGCAGTGAGAAAGGTGGGTTTCCATGTGTTTTTAAGTTGACAGAAAGTGGCCATATATCTTTTTGTACTAGATTACAAAATGTCAAATGTGGATGAGATAAAAGAGATTTTTTGTTTCATTATCCTAAAAAAACTTATAGCAGAGAGACATTAAGCAAGAATGTCACACAGCAAATGAGTGGTAAAAATGTGACAGGAGGCTGGTATATATATTTATTCATAATTCATATCAAGAATACTTTCTAGAAGGCTTTTAAGTGGCAATGAATATTAAAAAGTCAGATTTTCAATATGGAAATAGAGGGATGTCATTTGAAGTATCGCATAAAGAAAGTTTTTCTCATCTACTACGCAATGTGTGGCTGATCCACCCATCCTCTTCCTTGGGGTTTCTCAGGTTGCTGACAATAAGTTACAAAGCTTATCCTCCAAGTTGAAATGCTTGAAGGAAATGAGGGAGAATGAATGTTTAAGTGGATATTACACCATTGCCACCCCCGTTTGCATTGTATTTTGCATATAGAATAGAAGTAACTAAGACAAACTGATGGAATCAATTTTCTGTAGGTGACATGCCCCATACACTCTTTTGAAAAATGATACAAGGACACACATGCACACACACATTAAAATGAAACCAAATACAATCTAAATCTTGATATGAATAAAAAGCAATGTGGAAAGAGAACCAGGAATGTATGAGTTTCTTAACGTGGGTATGTCCCTGGACTTCAGATTCTTCACCTATGAAGACTATTCCTTTAGTAGATGAATACTTAGACCTCTTGATGGAGTAAAAGTCCTGTGAGCATAAAGTCAACAGACAGTGAATGTATAAGTCACGCTGGAGCTCTGCCCTGCGTGGTCCCTTGACTTTTCTTGGCCTCACTAGTCCCTTTGATCATTGATGCTGGTGTGATCCTTTCAGTACATATTATACTAACTTGTGAGAAATACAAGTCTCTTTTTGGTTCTTTACTTCTACTTTTCTCAATAATTAGAGAAGAAAAAAGGTCATGTTAGTCACTGCTAGATCTCATGCCAGTGAATTGTATTTGTTAATTTTTTATGATAACCTTCTGCAAAACATGTGAATGTGTTCAACCTTTTCAGTGAGATCCTCTTTTCAGCACTCTTCTTTTTCTCTTATACTTCTTGAACTTACTTTGAGTCACTTAATTTCTCTAGGTAGGATCTTCATTCCTTCCTGCTTGCTTTCTGCCTTCTCTTTTCTTCATCCATATTCTGTCACAATGTGAAACATTACATTTTCCACAGCCCACATGATGAAAGCCTTTTATTTGTATATAAAAGTCATCATAACTGACTGCCTGATGTGTATTTTAAAATATTAATGTTCTGTACTTTCCTAATAAAGTGAATGCCCCTTCCAAAAGGCAATATCAGAAAGAACAGCCCCAAGTATAAGTCATTACTATAAATTGTAACTAACCTAAGAGTAGAAGTCAGTTATCACAGAATGGAAAAGAAAATCCAAGACATTTTGTCCACCGTTTCTGATTATGATAGAAGGAATGATCATAGATTTTGAACCAGCACGTTCTCAGTTGAAGCGTTAGCTCTACCATTCTCTTACCAAGAACTGAGCAAGTTGTTATTCTTTCTAAGCCTTAATATTCTTCACTGCTTACTGTGGATAAGATTCCCTATCTTATAATTGTTTGAAGATGTCAAGAACTTTAGTTTCATGACTTCCTAATTTTACTGGTGGGTGTAAAAAGGCAAATAAGATAAAATAATTCTGATAGACTTTTAGCCAATTTACTTCTTTTGAAACCCTAATTTGCAAGGGAATTCATTGACTCAATCTAAACATATTTCTAGCATGAGATATTTTTTCCTAAATTAAAGATAAGTTCATTTTCACAGCTACCTCAGGAATGTTTCAATAGTAGTGCAGAAACAAATAGAATTGTATCTCTTACTTTTCTGATATCTACGATTTGACAAATAATTTAACTACATATTTTGTAGGAGTTTGTTTCATAATGAATAGGTAAGTTCTGATAGCCAACCACTTATGATTATGAAAGATGAGCTGATTCATTCAATCAATCATTCTAATATCTCTCTGATCACACAGTTATAGACACCAAGGTGCAGCCACAAACATTAGAAGGTCTGTGCCTTTGCAAGGCTTTATGTGCCAACCTTAGTCTTATTTGGGGACTAAGACACTGGTCTGTAGAGGTCTAGATATATTTCTTCAGCATTATGATCAATCTAAAGAAGCAAAGTTTCAGAAGGTGTCACTTTAACATAACTTTTCTAAAGCCCTTGAAAAGGCCTTAAAAATGTATTTACTTGGTCATAATATTTTACAGCTTTATTAATGAATCGTGCATACTTATAATTTATTTATTTATTTTGAGACAAGGTCTTTCTCTGTCACCCAGGCTGGAGTGCAGTGATACAATATCCATCTCTCAGGCTCAAGCGATCCTCCACCTCAGCCTTCTGAGTAACTGGGACTACAGGCATGCACCACAATGCCTGACTAAATTTATTTTTAGTGAAGATGAGGTCTCACTATGTTGCCCAGGCTGGCCTCAAACTCTTGAGCTCAAGTGATCTTCCTGTCTTTACTTTCCACAGTGCTGGGATTACTGGCATGAATCATCATGCAGGGCTCAATTGTACATATTTAAGTGCATGGTACATTTCTTCATTTATTTTAGGTGATTTACAATTCCCTGAGCGATATTTTATAGCTTCTAGGTACAAGCCTTGCACATCATTTTTCAGATTTATACCTAAATGTATCATATTGTATACTATTATAACAAATTTTAAAATGTTTAATGTGTTTGTTCTTTGTTACCATATAGAAATATAATTTTTGGATATTAATTTTTATATACAATGACCATGATAAACTTACTAGTTATACTAGCATTTTGGTAAATTGCAATGAATTTTCTAAATAGTTGGTTATTTAGTCCATACCTAAAACAGTTTATATTTCTTCTTTTCAACTTGGAAATCTTTTATTCCTTCTTCTTGCCATGCTGCACTGTTAGAACCTCATGCATGATGGTAAACAAAAATGGCAAAAAAGGGAAAAGCACTTTGGGAGACCAAGGCAGGTGGATATCTGAGGTCAGAAGTTCATGACCAGCTTGAACAACAAGGTAAAATCCTGTCTTTACTAAATACAAAAAATTAGCTGGGCAAGGTGGCACATGGCTGTAATCCCAGCTACTTGGGAGGCTGAGGCAGGAGAATCCCTTTAACCTGGGAGGCAGAGGTTATCGTGAGCTGAGATTATGCCATTGCACTCCAGCCTGGGCAATAAGAGCAAAACTCCATCTCAAAAAAAAAATGGCAAAATGGACATCTTTGCCTTATTCCTGATCTTAGGGAAGATAGCATTCTATTGTTCATCAATATATCAATTAAGTTGTCAGTTCATCAAAGGTTTATTGGGTTGAAAAAGTTTCTTTTACTTCTAGTTAGCTAAGAGTTTTCTTCTGTGATGTTAGATTTGATCAAGTGCTTTTTTTAAACATATTTTTTATTTTTTGGCTGTTAATATAACAAATTACATTTATTAAATTTCTAATGTTAATTTAAATTTCTTGGGGAAAACCTACTTGGAACTGATGGATTATCTATTTTAAGTACTGTGGTATATGATTTTTTAAAAGAAATTTTGCATCTATACTCATGTAGAACATTGGTCTCCAATTTTCATTTCTTTTAATATCTTAGTTTTGGTATCAGAGTAATGTCACTCTGTTAGAATGAGCACATACATATTACTGCCTTTTCAACTTTCTGAAAGAGCTGGTGTAAAATTAATACTACTTATTCTTTAGTGTCCAATAGAATTTGCCAGTGAACCATATGGGTATGGAGGATTCCTGGTGGAAAGATTTGTAACTAAAATTCAATTTTGTTGTCAGGTTAACAAAATAATTAGGTTACTAATAGCCAACTAGTTAGGCTACTCAATTTCTCTATTTCTGCTTCAGCGTGTATATTGGTTAATTTTATGCGTCAACCTGACAAGCCACCAGGTGCCTTGATATTTATTCAAACATTATTCCAGCTGTTTCTTTGAGGGTGTTTGGGGATGAGATTAACATTGAAATTGGTTTACTGAATAACACAAATGGCCCTCTCTAATTTGGGTGGACCTCATACAATCAGTTGAAGACATAAACAGAAATATACAAGACTGATCCTCTCTCAAGTAAGAGAGATTCCTTTCTGTCTGATAACCAGGTATCCAGTATGTCAACTCACTTTGCACATATGGAGTCAATACTTGATAAGAAGTAAATAAATAGATAAACAAACACACACATTATATTGGTTCTGTTTCTCTAGACAGTGAGCTTTGGTAGTTTTTGCCTTTAAAGGAGTGTAAGAAGTGTGCCCATTTCATATAAGTTGTCCAGTTGACTTCCATAAAGATATTCAAGACATTTCTTTAATATCATTTTATGTCTGTGCAGTCTATGATGACGTTATTCTGCCCCATATTTGATGTTAGTATTTTATGCTTTCTCTCCATTGTTTCTAATATGTTTAATGCTACAACTCTCAGATCTATTGGTTGGAAATGCAGTGTTATCTGACATATGGCTGTGGTTAATTTAAAATGACAGAATGTTTTTAGTTCTAGAAACATTTTGTAGAGCTTTTTTTCTACCGGAAGTTTCTGAGGTGGCTCCTGCTGCTAGTTTGTTAGAAATAGTATATTCTACAAAAGCTGTACAGTATCTTAAATTCAGAATCTTTAGTGAAAGCCTCCAGATTCCTTTTTGAGTCGCTGACCTATCTTTCTTCTAGCATATCCTAGGATTTTATACTGAAATGACAGCTCAATGCACGGATTTAAGTCATAAATACATATTCTCAATGAACAAGAGGTTTTTTCCCCAAGAACAAGAATTCTTGCCCTATTTAACTCTGTAACCAAATGTGGTCATCTTGAGACCATAAGTAACACCAAAAATGACCACTTCTCAAGAGAAGCCTAGTTGGAAACAGTTAAGAAGGGGTTAAAGAGGAAAGGGGGCATGAGTGAAGGAAAGTAGTGAATTATCCTCACA
This sequence comes from Cheracebus regulus, assembly GCA_963574635.1. Classification (NCBI taxonomy): domain Eukaryota; kingdom Metazoa; phylum Chordata; class Mammalia; order Primates; family Pitheciidae; genus Cheracebus; species Cheracebus regulus. The sequence continues at coordinate 33,469 of CAUYQU010044280.1, forward strand.
CATTGTACAGTGTGCAGGGCTATAATTTTGAAGTGAAAATTTTCCATAACCGCTGTTGCAGTAATTGGCATTAGTACATATATTCTTGTCACTTATGACAATTATTGCCTCTTAGTTCATACTCCTACTGTTGTACTAAGAAGTTCTGCTATCACAAGCCTTAGAGCCTTTACTCTCAAGAAATACATTTGGTTGAACTAGTTCTTTCAATTTTCTCATTCTTTATTTTAAATTTTCCATCACTCTCGCCAAGTAGTCATTTAGAATTTGACAGACCCCCTAATATTTTGGTCAATGTTCAGTTTCTGCAAAGTATAAAGGGAACAACTTTCGTACAGTTACCTTGTTACCTATGGTGGATCCTGGAACTCCTGTATGGTAGGACACATTGTATTACAAAGCTATCACCTCCAGACTCATGAGATTCACAGATATCTATCATATTGGTAGAATGTGTTTCTGATAGTTTGACTTAAAGTATATTTTTGTATTTTAAGTTTGACTTAAAATATGGAAATATATATAAATTTACAGGTGGGTCCCTAGGGAATTCTTTGATATGTATATGTATATCAAAGAATTATATATAATACTTTATCAAATAATTATACATAATATTTTATACTATACTTATTAGATGGATAGATAGAGGTGAAAGAATATAGAAATTGGACAGGAATGTAGTTTCTCAAGGACAAAACACTTCAAGGAAATCATGACCACCCATAAAGTGATGCTATTGTTTTCAGAGAAGCTAACCCTGAAATAAAATAAAGAGATTGTTAGACTGTTCACTGGAGGTAGTATGTCCTGACATTAGGAGTTAAAATTTAAGTTCAAAACAACAATGCCCAGGAAATAGTTAGATGACACAGATTAACACTATCAGAAGCCTTGAATATCAGAAACTCAAATGGCCTCAAACACTATTTCAAATGTATTATGTTAAGTGGTTCACTATGTGTAATTTTCCACTAATGTCAATACTGACATGGAAAAGGAAACTGAAAGTATAAGCTAGATTATGGGTCAGACCACACTTGAACTTGTTGTTGTAACCCAAGTGAAAACCTATGTTTATAGAGATTGCGAATCTACATATGGAAAGACAGGAAAAAAAAGAAACATGGCATTTGAGTATACAATAATGTATATTAACAGGTATTAAACAGTTAAATCAAGGAAGTTCTTTAAGATAGCAAATCATTTCCAAATGAATTTCACCAAATAAGAAAGTATATATTGTAAGCTTTAGTTTTAATCATGCTGTTTCTTAGATGGAAAATTTTCAATCTATGGCTCAAGGTGAGCAGCAGACTAAATGTACCCATATTTGCTCTGGATGAAAGAAAATACCAAATATTAGATTTTGTCATGATTACAATTACAGAAAATCATTACAAGTATAGTTTTTCTATTAAACTGTATCTAATACTGATTATGCTTCCAAATAATGCTTAAAAATACAGTTAGTAATAAAACACTCTCATACCTCTTATTTGTTGAGTGCTTTCAACATATCAAACACCTTATCTCTGATTATAACACACCTTATGTCTGATTATAACAAATCACACACCTTATCTCTCATTATAACACAAACTCTGCCAAATGTGTTTAGAATTCCTGTTTCACACATATGAAAATTGAGGACCAGGTAATTTATACAATTAGCCCAAGGTGCTTATGTAAAATAACAATTATCATAATTAATGAGTAATTGTTTCATAATTATTTAGTTAATGTGTATCTTTATGTGTATCTCTTCTGCTAAATTTTGAACTCTTTGAAAGCTTCCATTATGATGGATTTTTCAGAAGTTTGAAATTGATCCAAAGCAATGAACTGCATTCATATAAGTGTGTGTATGTTTACATATATATATGTGTATGTGTATATATGTACATATATGTGTGTATTTCTGATAATTTGAATAATATTTTTGTATTTTAAATTTGACTTAAAATATGTATACACACACACACACATACACACACGAGGAGGGAGAGTTTGCAAGCTCTCACTCTATTGGCTAGATTAGAGTGCAGTGGAATAGTCATAGCTCACTGCAGCATTGAACTCCTAGGCTCAAGCTATCCTCCTGGCTCAGCCTACTGAGTTATTTCTGAACTTAAATATCTACATAATAATATCACTTTGGCTCAACATTTTTTGGTATTTTCCTTTCACATTTGTTTTGAGCATTGAACTTGAATTGTTTTATGAGTTTTCTCAGTTGAATTATGTTTGTCATTTCTGAGGGGTTTTGGATGAAGGACCATGCAAAACATTCAAAGTTAATTCTGCAATCTATAATGGATACTTAACATAAAAAATTCAATAAACATGATGTAATAAAAAACACTTAATGATGTATTCATGGCATTGTGCTTAAATTATACCTCTAAAAGTAAATAGATCCATGAACTGCAAAATGGAGTACTAAACAACAAAACAAAGAATCCCATTAAAAAGTGGGCAAAGGACATGAATAGAAATTTTTCAAAAGATATACTAATGGCCAAGAAGCATATGAAAAAATGTTCAACATCACTAATAATCAGAGAAATGCAAATTAAAACCACAATTAGATGTCATTTTACAATACTCAGAAAGGCTGTTAATATTATTTTTTTTTAGAGACGGGGTTTCACCATGTTGGCCAGGCTGGTCTTGGGCTACTGACCTCAGGTAATTTACCGGCCTTGGCCTCCCAAAGTGCCAGGATTACAGGCATGAGCCACCATGCCCAACCAGAATGGTTATTATTAAAAAGACTAAAAGTAACAGATCTTGGCAAGGAAGTAGAGAAAAAGGAACACTTATATGCTGTTGATGGGAATATAAATTAATACAACCTCTATGAAAAGCAGTATGAAGACTTGTCAAAAAACTAAAAATAGAACTACCATTTGATCCAGCAATCCCATTATTGGGTATCTGCCCAAAAGAAAACAAAATTATTATTATCCAAAAGATACCTGCATTCATATGGTTTTTTATAGCACTATTTATAATAGCAAATAACCTAAGTGTCCATCAACAGATGAATGAAGAAAATATGGTATATATACAAATAGAACACTATGTAGCCATAAAAATAATAAAATCATGTCTTTTGAAGCAACATGGATGGAACTGGAGGTCATTATCTTAACAGAAAGACAAACGCTGCATGTTCTGAGAGGGAGCTAAATAATGTGTACACATAGACATAGAACAGAATAATAGACATTGGAGACTCAAAAGGGTGGGCAGGTAGGAGAAGGGTGAATGATAAAAAAATATTTAATGGGTACAATGCACATTATTCGGGAGATGGATCCAATAAATGCTCAGACTCACCACTAAGCATTATATTCATGTAACAAAATTACAATTGTATCCTGTATGTTTATGCCAAAAAAAATTGGAGTATTTGAATGTAGTCATATATACATTTTATGTAGTCATCATAGCTAGTGATCACTTGGTTTGATTTTTAAATGAATATTTAGGTATGTTTACATTTTTATGGAACCTTGATTTAAAAATCAAACCAAGTGATTACTAGCTATAATCGGAATATATGTGATCTCCAGGGATGTAGAGTATGTAGTTGTGAATGCAAAATATTTTTTACTCCTTTTATTCCAACAGCACACCAAACACTTAACCAAGAGAGATTTTAAAATTTCCTGAATTTTCATATGATGTTTCTGCAAAGGCCAATTACTTGTAGATATTAAATAAATAGTACCAATTTATTAGCAATAAGTACAATGTGGGCTAAATTATAGAATTTGGCCTTTTGAAGATACTTGTAGTAAACATAATTCTGTTTGTGTTATCCCAATATATTTGTCATGAAACATAGCAAAAGTGATTTTCATATATAATTAAATTTCCTAATTTGTGGACCTTAGCATAGAGAGGATATCTGAATGGGCTTTATTTAATCACATGAGCTCTTTAGAATCAGGACCCTTTTCTCTGATTGACAGGATGGGAAGTTGGGGAGAATCAACAAATTCAATATGTGGGAATTTCTCTTTTGCTAAGCTGGAGGGGGCCACAGAGCAAGAATCTGGATCAGACTCAAGAAAATGAAAGAAGTCTCAGGCTAACACTTGGCAAGAAAATGGAATTGAATTCTGAAAAAACATGACTGAGCATAGAAATACATTCTTCCACGGAGCCTCAAGGTAAACACCCAGGCCAGGCAATACCTTAACTTTGTATTAGAGCCTAAGCAGAAAACCAGGTGAGTCCACCTGCAATTCTGAACTAAAAAGCTAGGAGAAAGTGAATAAGCATTGTTTCAGGCTGCTAGTTTGTGGTAATTTACACAGTTGTGTCTCAACACTGTAAAAGTTATTGGCTCAGAATTCCTTTGGAGTGCTTTCGTGGACATTGAACAGAAACGCAGATGAAGTACTCTCTGGGCTCAACTTATTTTTTCTCGTGTCTTTGAGTTTATCTTTCATGAATCCTGAGTGAATGCAGACATATGTGAAATGTAGGGTAAGCTCTGATACCTAAGAAGAAAGTATGTATGATGAAACAAAAGGAGAAATGACTGTTTAAAATGTTAGTGTCTCCTACCTGATAAAATCTCAACTATGAAGTGACGTAATTGTCTTCAAGACTTACATTTATAAAACTGAGCTCAAACATTTATAGAGGGATCGCAGGATGCCTGGTTCTATGTTATCCAAGCCAGATTCAGTAGGTTGGTGTAAGTAATAAACTACCAGAGGAAAACAAAGGTAGCCTATAAGTGCTCTAGGGTAAAAATTCTGGAAAAACACAGAAAACAATGGAACTGGATGAACAGGATGAAGGTTAATATGACTCAATTAGTGGGGATATTCTTTTTTGAGCTTTACCAGTTGTCAGTTGCTAGGATATTAATAATTCCTGCACTGTGGGGGCATCTACATCTCTGAAATTTATTGAAATCAGTTTAAAAGCCTGATACCTTATATAGAAGAAAACTAAAAATTATTTTTTTCTAATTTTATTTATTTTTAAACTTTTATGTACGGGGTGTATGTGCAGGTTTGTTATATAGATAAACTTGTGTCAGGGGTTTGTCGTACAGATTATTTCATCACCCAGGTACTAAGCCAAGGACACAATAGTTATCTGATCTGTTTCTCTCCTTCCTCCTGCCCTCCACCTTCAAGTAGGCCCCAGTGTCTGTTGCTCTCTTCTTTGTGTCCAGGAGTTCTCATCATTTAGCTCCCTCTTATAAGTGAGAACCTGTGGAATTTGGTTTCCTGTTCCTGCATTAGTTTGCTGAAGATAATGGCCTCCATCTCCATCCATGTTGCTGCAAAATACATTATCTCATTCTTTTTATGGCTGCATAGTATTCCATGATGTGTATGTACCACATTTTGTTTATCCAATCTGTCATGGATGGGCATTTAGATTGAGTCCACATATTTGCTAGTGTACATAGTGTTGCAGTACACATCTGCATGCATGTGTCTTTAGGGTAGAATGTTTCCTATTCCTCTGGGTATATATCCAGTAACAGGATTGCTGAATCAAATGGTAGTTCTATTTGCTCTTTGAGGAGTCACCCACTGCTTTCCACAGTGGTTGGACTAATGTACACTCCCATCAAGAGTGTATAAGTGTTTCCTTCTCTCTGCAACCTTGCCAGCATCTGTTATTTTTTGACTTTTTAATAATAGCCATTCTGACTGGTATGAGATGGTATTCATTTTGGTTTTGATTTGCATTTCTCTAATTATTAGTGATATTCAATGTTTTTTTATATGCTTCTTGGCCACATGTATGTCTGCTTTAGAAAAGTGTATGTTTCTGTCCTTTGCTCGCATTTTAATGGGGTTGTTTTTCTCTTGTAAATTTAAGTTCCTTATATAAGGATATTATATTCTGGATATTAGACTTTTTTCAGATGGGTAGTTTGCATGTATCTTCTTCCATTCTGTATGTTGTCTGTTTGTTCTGTCAATACTTTCTTTTGCCATGCAGAAGAACTAGTTTAATTAGATCCTTTTTGTTAATTTTTGCTTTTGTTGTGATTGCTTTTGGCATCTTTGTCATGAAGTCTTTGCCCATTCCTATGTTTAGGATAGTATTGCCTAGATTGCCTTCTGGGGTTTTTATAGTTTTGGGTTTTTCATTTAGGTCTTTAATCCATCTTGAGCTGATTTTTGTATATGGTGTAAGGAAGGGGTCCACTTTCAATCAGCATATGACAAGCCACCATTTATTGAATAGGAAATTTTTTCCCCATTGCTTGTTTTTGTCACCTTGTCAAAGATCAGATGAGGGTAAAAAATCATTTCTAACAATTCCTAAATTGGGGAGATTATTTTTCTCTAATTCTCTGCTTCTAATGAGTTATTGACAATAGTTTTGGATTTTACCTTCTTCATCTCTCATCTTGTTTTTGTGTGTGTTGCCTCCTGTATTTCCCATCTATTTCTCAGTACAAGTGGTTGAGCTGGACACTTCTTGTCTCAATTACTACTCTCATAAAAAAGTCTGTAGTTTGGTGCAACTAAAGAGGATCTATAATAATATGTAATATGGTTTAAAAAAAAATCAAAACTTAATTAGCCGCTGTTAATTTTAAGAGGTCTGTCTTTTTCCCTGTAGATATTTTACCTAGAACGCTGTTATTGAACTTTCTCTATTTTCCTAAACATTTGCCATTTGTTCAAACTAAATTGCTTATCAATTCCTTATCTAGAATGTGTAAATATTGTGCTGCACCACCACTGGATTATCGGACTATATTTGTAGTACTTTAATTCACAACCAACGTATAAAAACATATCTTCTTTTTATAAAGTCCTGAACAGGAAAAGCTAGCCAGAGTGATAGATATTAGAGAATTTGCCTGGGGATTTACAAGGTGCTTGAGATAATTTTCTTTTTAGAGTAATGAAAATGTTATACAAATTTATAGGACTATGGGTCACACAGGTATATGCACTGATCAAAATTTATCAAACTGTATACTTAAGATTTATAGAATTCAATGTGTATAAATCCTTCATCCAAAAGATAAGAAAACGATATATACTAAGAAAGAGAAAGAGAGAGAGACAAAAGGGGAGAAAAAGGGAAATATGCCAAAAAATAAAAATGGTGAGACTTACTGGAAGATTTTCAGAAATCTTTATGTCCAAAGTGAAATTTAAGTTGTGTACTTAAGAATAGAAAAAAAAAGATACTGATGGGAGAGAAAATAATAAGCTCTCTCTCTCTATATATATAACATATATTTTATATAACATATAAAATATATATAAAAATAGTTATATATAAAATATGTTTTATATTTTAAATATGTATTTTTAAATTTATAATATATATTTAATATATATATCTTATTTTTTAATTTTTAAAATTTACAACCAACATATAATATATATACACACATATATATACATAGGTTGTGTGTGTGTGTGTATATTTATATATATATATGATTGTATTATATATAATACATATAGATTGTATTATATATATACACACACACATATATATATACACATACACACACACACACACACACACACATAATGATGCGAAGGAACTCCTCAGAGAACATGGAGTTTGCTTTGGTTAGAAAGTGAGTTATGGCTGAGTGTGGTGGCACATGACCATAATCCCAGCCCTTTGGGAGGCTGAGATGGGAGGATCACTTGAGGCCAGGAGATTGAGACCATCCTGGACAACATAGCAAAATTCTGTGTCTACAAAAAATAAAAATAAAAAATTAGCCAGGGGTGGTGACACACACCTGTAGAACCAGGTACTTTGGAAGTAGAGGTGGGAGGATTGCTTAAGCCCAGGAGTTCAAGACTGCAGTGAGTTGTGATTACATCACTGCATTCCAGCCCAATACAGGAATAAATAGAAACAACTTGGTGGAGCCTTCTAAAAGTTAGGCTAAGAAATTTTAAATCTGTCAATAACTGAGAGCCATTGAAGGTTTAATGGCTTAAGCATTAAGCCTCTACCTGGATATCTATTTGTATAATGAGTGTATCAAATTAATTACTCATAAAATTAATAGGATAAATGGAACTTTTTTTAAAACGAGAAAAACAAATGAAATTCATGTGGATGGTAATAAAAAATGTGTGTGTGTGTATGTATGTGTATAGTAACAATAATTCCAAATATTTACATAAAGGCACAGAAAGCAAGGCATTATTCCAAGCACTTTATATTTCTTAAATTATTTGAATTCCACAACTGTCTCAGAGTGTAAACATTATTATGTTTTTTCCCATTTTATAAAGAAGAAAGAGGTGGCACAGAGAGAGCCAGCAATTTCTGCAGATTTTCATGCATATTATATAGTTGCAGTAGCCTCTAAACCCAGGTAGTGGAAGCTCAAACAGTTCACCAAGCAAAGTTTTGAGTTATGTCCATCATTCCATGAAGAAACATAGTTCAATTTATACTAAGGAAAGAAAAATGAAAACTTTGGATAAATTTTGCTGACTTCACAGATTTGTTCTGGGACTCTGTTGAAATCAATGTATAACAAGAAGGACTCTCAGGTTCATTCAAGATGTATGCTATTCTAAAAATCTGGAAGCCAACACACACTGTAAATAGAGCATATACAATTGTTTGAAGAGTAGTGCACAGAGGATAGTTGGGAAAAAAATTCACCACCAAGCAATTTGCTACCCTCTCTGAGTGTTCAAAAGAAAGGATGGAAATGAATATAATGGAGATGTTTTAGCCTTATTGGTGATTTTCTCATCTCTCGAGGGTCTAAGAAAGTAAATGAAACTGAAAAAGCTCTGGGCAAAAAGTACATCTGGGTGCCATTGAAATGAGCTTAAGCCTATATTGTGATAGCTTTGTGTTTTGAAGAGCTTTAGAAGAAAAAGGCTGTGTGGCTACTGAGTGTGGTCAGAGTAGATATCTGTTAGATGGTGAACCCTTTTTTATGTTCTACTTCAGATTATTTCAAGTCTGTGGCATTAAAATAGCAGACATAAAAACTTTAGATTCTGCTTTTAATCAACAGAATCCTTGAGAGTTCAGATAAAGCCAAACATTCAAAAAATCATATCAAGTGCTTTATCCACTTCATCATATTTATACACTTCAGGCAACTAGAAAAAGTATAACATTCTTTATATAATCATAAAAATAGACATAGGCAAGTCTAAACAGATCTCAAACATATGTAAAAATCCTCTTGTTTTATTATTTCATAGACTGTAGCAACTTTAATAATAAAGTTTTGAATTATTTCAAATGGAAATTGTAATTATTTAAAACCAGGAAAACTTGGGATAAACTTGCATGGACAAAATAAGATAATTAAAAGTAAGAAAATAATCTAATTTAAATCTAACTACATCCCTCTCTTGAATGCTCATTAAAGATAATGTCAACTAAATGGACAGCTCAGCTCTGATAGCAGGTGTTGTGCAAATAATAGATGAACTGAAATAATTTGGGAGATTTAACTGACAAGTTATTAAGCATAAAGAAAATCTCTGAAATTTCTGTTTTAATAGTTTTCTGAGCTGTTGAGCTTTCTAAGGAGAGAATCTTTAATAAATTGTATAGATGCTTGTCCAAACCCCTCATGTTATAGCTAGCCATAAAAGTGTTAGTCTCTCTTTTTTTTTTTAAGTTAATGATTCAATTATTTTCAGATTTCTCTGTATATCAGTTTTTAAAATAAACGTCAAGTTTTATTGGATACTTTCTGGTTGTATCTTTTTAACAACTCATTGAATGAGAACAAATGATCAAGTCCTATGTAACCTTAAGCTTTGGAGGAAGCCAGAGAGAAGGCAGCAAAGGGTAAGGGAAGGTGATGTTCACCAGTTGTGTGTGCACTTTCAAGCAAGTCAAGACACTCTTCTGATTTTGCTTTCTCATCTACAAAATGGAGATTTAGCTGAGCTGTCTCTTAGGATCATTTCATATTTTAATTAAGCATTAAATATCTGAAAGTGTTGATCTTAGGGACTGAGGTTGCATGGTAAGTAAAACAGACATAATTCTCTGCCTTTTTCAGCTTATATTCTAGTGGAAGAGAGAGAAAATGGATAATTAAACAATTATCCATTTTCTGGATAATTTGTCTTATTTGTAAATAAATAATGTCATATTCTATGAAGAAAAATACATTAGGGCAAAAGATTGAGAATATTTCACCACATATGGTGACCAAGGAAAATGTCTCTAAGAAAATGTCATATACCTAATGTATCAAATGTAATTACAGATGTTAAAAGAAATTGAGCATTGGAAATCCTTATATATGCAGACAAAAATACTGTAACCCTACTACTTAGATGAAAAATATCAAAGGAAAAGTAGAATTTACTTGGAATTTACTGAGTTAAGCTCAGTCATCTAGGATAGAATGACAAGATACTATGTTGTAGTTCAAAATATAGCCCCTACAAATATTTAAAGTCAAACGAAAAAACAGCTCCGGGGCTTGTGCAATAGTGTGTTATCTATCTTTCCAAACATTGCAGGGAGACTGCAAACTTTACTCTGAGAAATATATGAATGTTGTCCCACACAGGGGCCTGATGGCTGGTAGCGACAGCTTGGAACAGTTTATTGGGAAGGGCAAGTGCCTGTATGGGCTCCATTAGCGATGTATGCCCTGGGTGTTAGGGAGATGAGTGGTGCCTGATAGACCTTTATTTCCCATTGCTACTCTATAAAATCTGTTTAATGCCTATGCTGTCTCTCAAAGAAAATCTTGCACTTCCCCTTGGCACAATTGCACCAATTAAACAAATATTGTTTAATGTAAAAAAACAAACCTCTATCACTCAGAAGCATCATCATTTTTTTTTTACTCTGAAAAAAGACTTCTATCCCACCATCTTTATTACAGATGCAAAGCCTCTTTTGTGATAGGAATGTATAATGGTAGCATCTCTGTGGGATTAAACAGTACCCAGTGGCTGCCAATAGTCAAGTAGCTTGGCTGATGGATGTATTGTAATTATCTATTGGTGTCTCTCTGAACTCTGGACTGGACTTCTTGACAAAGGAAAATATTTCCTTCTGTATTCCAAGTGGCCATCACATCATCATAGGCACTTAATAAATATCTGATGAATGAAAAACTGAGGAGCTGCCATAGCAGTTATCCTACTGAATGTATGGTGGTAGTGGGAAGGAAAGGAGTTTTAATCATTTTTCCAAACATGATTGCAGCTGCTATGAGAGCAATCCAAGAATATGATTTGCCATACAAGTCTAATTAAGAAATTCCTTTTATGATCTCATTTTCAGACAAATTAAATATAACTGTCAAGCACAAACTCAGGGTGTAATATCCCATAGGCACTGCAATTGTGCATCCAAGTAGTTTCAAACAAGCACCAAGCAGACAGCCGGCTGCTCTGCTCATTATTGGCAACAAATGCAGAGTCTTTGGACAGTTTATCTAGATCCCTGGAATCATATGCCCAAAGAAGTGTCATAAAGAACACAAATTGGCTGAGACAAAACGTCTAATGTAGTCCCCTTTATATTTGAAATATTTTCCCATTTGAAATTTTCCCAATTGAAAAATTTAATACTTTTGATTCAATTCTGCCAAAATACTAAATTAATTTTATGTGTTTTGGTTTTAATTTTTTGTTCGTGCTTCAGCTGTCTTACTTCCATTTTGGCACACAAATTGCCATTTTAAGTGCATAATTCTAGAGTGAGCTGACTTTTAATAATATGAATCTGATATCCTTATTTCATCAGTTTAAGGTTTTCCAAATTTGTGTTATTCCATTCTTTCCTTCTGTTTTACTGTGGGAAGTCTTGTTTTGCTGTTTACTGTTTACTTATTTGTTCCTACAGTCACTGTTGTTAAGTATATCTTGGAATAATAAAAGGATACTCTCATCTGTTATAAACCTGTCCTCAGTAAGGGTCCCCTATTCCAAATGGCCTCTGTCCACTTTTTCCAAAGGTCTCTGCTCTTTTCATTAGCTGCCTCCTGAAGTTTGTGGACATACATCATCCCTTGGGCTGCTACTGCTTTCTTCTTTGTATCAACTATGCTCAACAATCTTTGTTTTTAATGCCTGTAATAACAGCTGAGACCAGATGGCAAATTGTCGTGAAACAGTATTACTACAGATTTAGATACAAGAAAAGGGAAGTACAACATACAATAGAAATAATTTAAAATTTCTAATAAATCCCTCATGTCCAACCCTACTTCCATGGGGATCCAGCTTATTGAGAGCAGGGCTACTTCCTTACAACATTTGTCAACTTTTTCCCTATTCCCAGTGGCAATGCTGGTGACAGTGCTTTACCAAAGAGTGCCTCCATGCCTACCTTTTAAAGCCACTATCCTTAGTTCTAATGTCTTGGCCCCTGATCCCTTCCTAGATACTATTGTTAACAGTAAAATGCCCACTTTTTTTTTTTTTTTTTTTTAGAAAAAAAGCATTATCAATACACAAGAGTATGGTGTTTTCTAATAACACCCAAAAAAGATCAACTGCTCTCAATTAAAACAAGACAGCACCAGTACTTTTAGAATTTTCAGCCTTATATACCACTTTGTGCATAGCATATGAAGAAAATATCAAGTCTAATCCTGTTTGAGATTGATGACATCAGGTTTGTTCATTTCCCTATTTGATTAGTTTCTGTCTTTTTTACAGGACTCACGTTCTTTCATATTTTTCTTTTCTCTTGGCTTTCATCTTTTGAACATGTTATAACTCCACTTTCCCATGTCCCAGTGGATGAGTAATTTGGAAAAAGTATTTGTTGAACAGGTAACTTGTAAACAGTATCATCTAAATTCTCCATAGGAAAAGTACCACTACTTCTATGAGCAACAAAGGAGCAAGAGATGCTTCAAAAACATATTCTTCTCTCATCATTCCTGTTCATCCAGATATCAGAAATTAGCTAGTGGAATAGGAAAACAGATTAAAAAGAAAAAATAAAACTCCTTCTTTTTGTAGCTCTTGTTATTGTCTACATAGAAAATCAGAATGAATCCACAAAAAAAAATCTCTAAAGTCTGGTAACTGCCATGGAAGATCACATAATAAAAGATCAATAGGTTAAAATCAATTTTATTTCTGTATACTAGCTGTTTGCTGGTATTTCAATTTTATTTGAACTGGAAATTGAGATAATAATGAAACAGTACCACTTTTAATAGTTCTCCCAAAAGAATCCTTGGATAAGAAGTTAACAAGTATTTATAGGATTGATATGGTAAAAATTATACAAATCTTACAGAAAAAATAAGGCTTAAACAATTGAGAGAGCTATAGTATCCATGTATTGAAAGTATCAGTGAGGTGCCAAGATTGGCGACTAGAAGCAACTAGTGCATACCACTCTCATGGAGAGAAAGGAGAGATAGAGTGGTAAGTAAACAGAAGCTTTTTAAGTGGACCATTGAATAGGCTGCATTGGGATTCATCAAGGAACAACAGCAACTAACAAAGGGCAGAGAGGAGCAAGTCAAGGCAGCCACCTACCTAGGATTGGCGTGAAACCAAGAAAGGCTTCCTATCACAGGGAAAGGGTGAATGAGGGAGAGTCCCAGGGGACTTACACTTCTGCCACTGACCCTTACCCCTGGGGCCTCCAGACTGACACACAGAGCTGCATGGTGTCTGGGCAGAGCTGCTGCCTATGATCATGTGGAGCCCCAAGGGTCTTAGATCCTTGAGCAACCCAGCACCGGCTGCTGTAACTCTGCCAACAAACAAGGCTAGGCTCTCTCACATGCTCCCAGGATAGGGGCTGCATCCACATTGCCAAGGAGCAGACAGAATATAGGCCTTCATGCATCTTACTAGATGAGGCCCACTGGCCCTGGACCCCAGGATAGCCACCTTACCCTCACCTGAGCACTTGAGCTGCTTACAGCTCTGCATTTCTCTAGGACAGAGCTCCCAGAAGTAACTGATAGGCCTGCAGCGTTTGCACTACTGTGGCCCCTGCCCTTGCTGCCCTTAGTCAGGGGAGGAAGCAAAGAGCCCATGAACTGTCTTGGGCCTCCAGCATGCTGCAGCTGCCACACAGAAAGGTGGCCAGACTCTGCTTTGCAGGTACCTGTGCCTGATGCTCCTCACTGGGCAGAACCTCCCAACTTGGGCTCCCACTGCAGCTGCTCTAGACCCACCTGATCACTTCAGCCAATAATGGTTCTGCAATACTCTGGTGTGGAATTCCTGGAGATAACTGACAGGATCTCTGCCATTGCCACTGCAGCAGTACCCACCCTTGCTGCCCTTGGACTGGGAAATAAACAAAGACCCTGATCACTTTGCTTATACCTCCAGCATGCTGTAGCTACCATACAGAGAAGACATCAGACTCTGTAAGTCTCTGGCCCCTGCTCTTCACCAGGCAGGGCCCCTGGTTTAGACCTGCAGTGCAACTGCCCCACCCCTGGCTGAACATCCCCATTGGCAGTGGATTTGTGTCTCTCTAAGGTGGAGCCCCCAGAGTCAAATGACAGCCCCTTTGCCATTGCCACTGTCAAGGTCACTGACCCGGCTGCTTCCAAGCTGGGGAGGGAACAGAAAGCCTGAGATCGCCCCAGAACTCCAGTGTGCAACCCAAATGCCAAGCTTGACTGGAAGAGGAGCCCACACTTTCAGAGCACTGAGAAGTAGCATGGTTGCAAATGCAAGGAAAGAGTATATATAGGAGCTGCATAATTGTGCAAAAGCCTACCTACTGGCTATTGCATTTAAACACCATCTATGAATTAAATCTCAAACTACAACACCAAAAATAATTTGCTCTTATCCCTTCCTGTGAAAAATAAGAATTCAGCCACAATAAAGACTCTGCATAAAACCTTAGTCTCTGAAAACATCCAGAAATGAAGACAATGACAATGCTCAAATTACAATTACAGTTAAAAGGAATCTCAACTCACATGGATGAGAAAGAACCAGCACAAGATCTCTGGCAACTCTAAAAGACAGAGTGTTTTCTTACTTCGAAACACCGTACTAGTTCCCCAACAGTGATTCTTAACATGAATGAAATGGCTGAAATGACAGATGTAGAATTTAGAATCTGGATGGCAACGATGATCATTGAGGTTCAAGTCAGCGTTGAAACCCAACTCAAGAAATCTAAGGAATTTAATAACATGATTCCAGACATGAAAGACAAACAAGCAATTTTAGGAAAGAACCAAATTGATCTGATAGAGCTGAAAACCCCACAACAAAAATTGCACAATACAACTGGAATTATTAACATCAGCATGGACCAAGGTGTGGAAAGAATCTCAGATTTTGAAGACCAGTGCTTTGAATCAACTCAATCAGACAAAAATAAAAAGAAAAAATTTTTTAAAAATGAAGAAAATGTCTTGGAAATATGGGATTATGCAAAGAGACCAAACATACAACTCATTGGCATCCCTGAGAGAGAAGGAGAGAGACCAATATCTGAGGATATTGTCCACAGAAATTTCACCAACCTAATGAGAGGTAGACACTCACATTCAAGAAATTCAGAGAATCCCTGGAAATATGATACAAGATTGACAATCCCAAGACACATAGGTATCAGATTCTCTAAAGTCAATACTAAAGAAAAAATATCACAGACAGCTTGAGAGAAAGGATGGATTACCTGCATAGGGAACTCCATCTGGCTAACAGTGGACCTTTCATTAGAAACACTGCAACTCAAAAGACAATGAGTGGTTTTAGTCAACATTTTTAAAGAAAATGAAATCCAGTAAAGAATTTTATACATAACCAAACTCAGCTTCATAAGCAATAGAGAAATAAAATCTTTTTCAGATAAGCTAATGTTGAGGGAAGTCATTACCACCAGACCTGCCCTACAAGTCATTGTTAAGAAAGTTCTAAACATGGAAATGAAATATCATTACCTTTCACCACAAAAACACACTTAAATACATAGACCCTTGACATTATAAAGCAAACAACGTAATTAAGCCTACATAACAACCAGCTCAAAACATAATGACTGGATCAAATCTGCACATATCAATATTAACCTCAAACATAAATAGGTTAAACCCTGCATTTAAAAGGCACAGAGTGGCTGGATAGATAAAGAAGCAAGACTTAAATACTTAAATACGTACTATTTTCAAGAGACTCAGCTCACATGCAAATGACACTCATAGGCTCAAAATAAAAAAAATGGATAAAGATCTATCAAGGAAATGGAAAACAAAAAAAAGGTTTGTTAGTCTTATTTTAGCAAAAGAAACTTTAAATCAAAAATGATCAAAAAAGACAAAGAAGGACATAATATAATGACAAATAGTTCAATTCTCCAAGAAGACTTAACTATCCTAAATGTATATGCACCTGGCACTGGAGCGCCCAGATTTGTAAAACAGATTCTTAGAGACCTACAAGATACTTAGATACTTAGAGTGAAAATTTTTTACATCCCACTGATGGCATTAGACAGATCATTGAGGAATAAAACTAACAAAGATACTTGAGACCTAAACTCAGCACATAACTAAATAGATCTAACAGACATCTACAGAGTCCTCCACTCAACAACAGAATAAACATTCTTATCTACACATGCCACATACTCTAAAATCAAACACATGCTTGGCCATAATTCAATTCTCAACAAATCTGAAAAAAATGAAATCATACCAACCACACTTTCAGACCACAGTGCTATAAAAATAGAAACCAATACCAAGAAGATCTCTCAAAATCATACAATTACATGGAAATTAAACAGTCTGTTCCTGAATGATTTGGGGGTAAACAATGAAATTTAGGCAGAAATCAAGAAATTCTTTAAACAAATGAAAAGAAAGATGCAACATAGCAGAATCTCTGAGACACAGCTAAAGCAGTGCTAGAAAGAAAACTTATAGCACTAAACGGCCACATCAAAATGTTAAAATTCTCAAATGACTAACCTAATATCACACCTACAGGAACTAGAAAACAAGAGCAAACCAATCCTAACGCTAGCAGAATAAAAGAAATAGCCAAAATCAGGGCTGAATTAAACGAAGTGATAAGAAAAACCATACAAATTTCAAAATCCAAAATTTGTCATTTGAAAGAATAAATAAGATTGATGGATCATTAGCTAGATTAATAAAAAATAAGAGGAGATTCTAATAAACAAATGAGAAATGACAAAGGAGATCTTAATACGAATCCCACAAAAACTAACAAAGAAAAAACACTCAGAGACTATTATGACCAAACACCTCTAAGCACACAAATTAGAAAATCTAGAAGAAATACATTTATTCCTGGAAACATACAGCCTCTCCAGATTGAATCAGGATGAAAGTTAAACCCTGAACAGATCAATAATGAGTTTGAGGTTGGGCACAGTGACTCAAACCTGTAATCCCAGCACTTTGGGAGACCGAGGCAGGCAGATCATTTGAAGTCAGGAGTTCGAGACCAGCTGGACCAACATGGTAAAAACATGCTCTACTAAAAATACAAAGAAAAAAACATAGCCAGGCATGGTGGTGCATGCCTATAATCCCAGCTACTTGGGGACTGAGGCAGGGGAGTCACTCGAACCTGGGAGGCAGAGGTTGCAGTGAGTTGAGAGTGTGCCCCTGCATTCCAGGCTGGGCAACAGAGCGATACTCCACCTCAGAAAAAGAAATTTTTTTATTTAAAAAAATATATATATATGATTTTGAAATTGAATCAGGAAAAAAAAAAAACCTACTAAAAGTCCTGGACGAGGATGATTCACAGCTGAGTTCCATCAAACACATAAAGAAGAACTGGCACCAGTCCTACTGAAACTCTTCTGAAAACTCAAGGAGGATGAAATCCTTTCTGATTCCATGAGGCTAGCATCATTTTGATGCCTAATCTTGGCAGAGATGCAAGAAAAAGAAAACTTCAGGCCAATATCCATGTCGAAGATAGATGCAGAAATCCTCAACAAAATACCATCAAAGCAAATCAAGCAGCACATCAAAAAGCTAATGCATCATCATCAAGTAATCTTTCTTCCTGGGATGCAAGATTAGTTCAACATACACAATTTAATAAATATGATTCAGCATATAAACAGAATAAGAAACAAAAACTGCATGATAATTACAATAGATATAGAATAAGAATTCAGTATCTTTTCATGTTCAAAACCCTCAACAAACTAGGCAATGAAAGAACATATCTCAATGTAATTACAGCCGTATATAACAAACCCACAGTATGCCACATCATACTACATTGGCAAAAGCTGGAAGCATTCCCCTTGAGCAGAGGAACAAGATATGGATGCCCAGTCCTCTTTTACATAGTACTCCTCTTTTACATAGTACTTCCAATCCAAGCCAGAGCAATCAGGCAAGAGAAGGAAAGAAAAGGCCTTCAAATAGGAAGAGAGAACATCAAACTATCTGTCTTTACAGATGGTATAATTCTATAACTAGGAAACTTCATATTCTCGGCTCAAAGGTTCCTAGAATCAATAAACAACTTCAGCAATGTTTCAGAATACAAAAACCAGTAGCATTTATATAGAACAATAATGATAAAGAAGAGAGCAAAATCAAAAATGCAGTCCCATCACAATAGCCACAAAAAATAATAAAATACCTAGAAATACAGCTGTATTAGTCTATTTTCATACTGCTATGAAGAAATAAGTGAGACTGGATAATTTATAAAGGAAAAAAGGTTTACAACAATAAACTATATTAAGAATTACCTTTGCTCCAGTTCCCAGTAAACTTCTCATCTCCTTCTGAGACCACCTCAATCTGGACTTTTTGGTCAACTCATTCAACAAGTCTCTTGGAAGCTCCAAACTTTATGACATCTTACTATCTTCTTATGAGCCCTCCAAACCATTCCAACCTGTCTCTTACCAAGTTCCAAAGTCGCTTCCATATTTTCAGTTTACTTAATAGCAGTACCCCAATCTATCAATACCAATTTACTGTATTAGTGCATTTTCATACTGCTATAAAGAAGGACCCAAGACTGGATAATTTATAAAGAAAAAGAGTTTAATGGACTCACAGTTCCACATGGCTAAAGAGGCTTCAAAATCATGTTGGAAGAGAAAAGAAGAGCAAAGACACGTCTTACATGGTGGCAGGCAAGAAAGCATGTGCAGAGGAACTGTGCTTTATGAAACCATCAGATCCCATGAGACTTATGAACTATTATGAGAACGGCATGGGAAAACTCCACCCCCATGATTCAGTTAGCTCCCACCACATCACTTCCATGACACGTGCAAATTATGGGAGCTATAATTCAAGATGAGATTCGTGGGGACACAGCCAAACCTTATCAACAGCTGACCAGGGGGATAAAGAGCTCTATGAGAAGAATTACAAAATACTGCTGAAAGAAATCAGATAAATAAAAAAAAAAAGCATTCCATGCACATGGATAGAAAGAATCAAGATTTTTATAATGACCATACTACCCAAAGCAATTTACAAGTTCAATGCTATTTCTATCAAAATACTGTCATTTTCACATAAGTAGAAAAAAACTGTTCTAAAATTCATGCTGAATCAAATAAGATCCACAATAGCCAAAGCAATCCTAATCAAAAAGAAGAAACCCAGAGGCATCACATTACCTGACTTTGAATTACACTATAAGTCCACAGTACCAAAACATGATACTAGTCCAAAAAGACACATAGACAAATGGAACAAAATAGTAAACTTAGAAATAAAGCTGCACACGTACACAATCTTATCTGCAACAAATCTGACAATAAGAAAAATGTAGAAAGAACTCTCTGTTCAATAAATGGTGCTGGAATAACTGATTAGCCATATGCAGAAAATTGAAACTGAACCCCTTTATTTTACCATATACAAAAATCAATTTAAGATGGATTAAAAACTTAAATGAAAACCTAAAACTTTAAAAATTCTAGAAGAAAACCTAGCAAATACCATTCTGGACCAAGATATGGCAAATATTTCATGATGAAGACTCCAAAAACAATTGCAACAAAATGAAAAATTGACAAGTGGGAACTAATGAAAATGAAAAGCTTCTGCAAAGCAAAATAAGGCATCAACAAAGCAAACAGACAACAAACAGAATGGGAGAAAAAACTGTAACTATATAACCGGAAAAGTTCGAATATCCAGAATCTATAAAAAACTTAAGCAAATTAACACACACAAAAAAAACAAAGAACACTTTAAAAAAAAGGCAAAGACTATGAAAAGACACTAAACCTAAAATAAAAGTTAGAAAAAAAAAAGAAAACCAAAAAAAGAAAATATCAAGACATTGATTTTTCTCAAACTGATCTATAAAGTCACTCTAATCTTAATTAAAAATTTCATCAATATGTTTGGTAAATACCAACAACCTGATTTTAAAATCTACATGGCAAGGGAAAGAAACTAAAATAATTTAAATAATTTTTAAAGAAAGAGATCTTGAAAGATTTGTAATGCTTGTTTGCAAGGCTCACTCTAAAGCTACAGAAATCAAGACTATGGGTAATTGGTGAAATGATAGACATATTAACCAAAGAAAAAGAAAAGAATATACAGAAACAAATTCACATACAAAAATGGACATGTAATTTTGAGAAGCATGAAGATGCAATTCAATAAAGAAAAGATTAAAAAAAAAACATCGCCTTTGGACTAATTGATACATATGCAAAATAAAAAACTTTGTCCCATATTGATATGGTTTGGCTATGTCCCCACCCAAATCTCATCTTGATATGTAGCTCCCATAATCCCTCATGTGTGGGAGGTACCCAGTGGGAGATAATTGAATCATGGGGGTGATTTCCCCATACCATTCTCATGGTAGTAAATAAGTTTCATGAGATCTGATGGTTTTATAAAGGGAAACCCCTTTCTCTTGGTTCTCATTTTCTCTCTTGCCTGCTGCCATGTAAAACATGCCTTCTGCCATGATTGTGAGGCCTCTCAGCCACATGGGACTGTGAGTCCATTAAACCTCTCTTTCTTTATAAATTGCCCAGTCTCGAGTATGTCTTTATTAGCAGTGTGAAAATGAACAAATACACATATAAAATTTAACTCAAAATCAATCATAACCCAAAATGTAAAAATAAAAGTGTATACCACCTCACATCCATTATGACTGCTACAATAAAAAACAAATCACACAAGAAACACAAAGAAAGAACTAAGCAATGATGAAAGCAAGCAGAAAAAAGGCAAGTATTGATGATGATGTTGAGAATTTGGAATCCTTGTACGCTGTTGTTGGGAATGTAAAATTGTATGGCCATTGTGGAAAACAGTATGGTGGTTTCTCAAAAAAATAAAAATAAAATTACCACATGACCCAGCAGTTCAACTTCTAATTATATACCCCAAATAATTAAAATCAGGGTCTCAAAGAGATGTTTCTCTACCCATGTTCATAGAAGCATTATTCACAATAGACAAAAGATAGAAGCAATCACGGTGTATATGGACAGGTAAATGGAATAATGGTATATACATACTAGTAATGTAAATCCACCTTAAAAAGAAAGGAAATTATGACACATACTACAATATGGAGGAATCTTGAGGATATTTTTCTGACTGGAATTTCAGACACAAATTATACTGTAGGATTCTACTTATATGAGGTACTTAAAGTAATCAAATTTATAGAGACAAAAAGTAAAATGGTGACTTTCAGGAACTTTGGGCATGGGGAAATGGGGAGTCTCCATTTAATGAATACAGAGTTTCAATACTGCAAGATGAGAAAAGATTTCTGAAGACGGATGCTACTGTGAATGATTGCACACATTGTGAATGTACTTTTTGGCACTTAATTATACACTTACAAATAATTAAAATTGTGATATTTATGTTATGTGTATTTTACCACAACCAAAAAAATATAAAAATTAAGAAACCAAAATTGTAAAATTTCCTGAAGAAGATATAGGAGAACATTTTTATGACCTTGAGCTAAGCAAAATGTTCCCAGATATGACATTGAAAGCACCATTTGTACATTAAAAAGATAATCTGTATTTATTTAAAATTAAAATTTCAGCCATGCATAAGATATATTGAGATAATATTTTCTAACAAGTTATGAGAATATTTTTTTCTTACTTCTGACAAAGGAAATGTATGTAGAATATAAAAAGAACTCTCAAAAACTTAATGAAAAAAATAAAAACAATATCAAATTGAGATTCATGGGAGACATGGAGGGTAGAATAAAAAACAGTAGTCATTTTTGTAGCTCAAATTTTTTTGCTGATTGTCTGACTTACCTGCATTAGGATAAAGCAGCAACTCAGCTTGTAAGGGACCCTGCCTTTCCCCTGATGTTACTTGAACTTCCCTGAATCTTCAGCCAGATATATGTATTTGACTTTAGCAAACAGTGCCACATTCTGCAAGATATCCTTGCCACCAAGAAAACAGGAAATAAGAAGTACAAGAGTTTCATTTTGCTGTGTGATTTCAGCTTATGCTTATGGTTTCCAGCATGGCCTTGATCTCCTCAACTTTGCATCAATAAATGATTCCTGATTGGCTTCTCTGTGAACTTCAAGTTCCAGCATCAGATAAAAGCCCTATGGTAACTTCTTAGCATCCACAATTGCAGAGAGCCAATTTCTAAACTGAATTGAGTTTCCAATTTGCTTTCACGTATTCAACTCTGCCCTATTTACGCAGCAGATGCTCTGCACATCTGCCTTGACAATGACACATGTCTGAACACTAAGCCATGAAAAATAAAAGTTCTCAAAGTGAAAAATAATTTCATATTGGCTAATTAATTTATCATAATGAACCCTCATCTCTGTTCAGTTCTGGTCATATTCAGTCCACTAATTATCATATGTCTTGGTTTGGAATAAATTGATACCAGTTGTCCTTACTAAAGAGAAGCACATAGCTGGGTCTTTTTATATCAGTGACACATGACAAAGTCCATTTGCACCATTATGTTAGCTTTGTCCCAACACCTGGCCTTAAATAAAATGCTATCATGACTTTTCTTATTATTGAGCTGGATGGAGTTAAATGAAAGCAAAATTACACAGCCAGAAATCTAATCATGAAAGTACTTCTACCAGAATGGATAGGTGTTTCATCAGCAATTTCCAATCCTCTCTAATATGACCAAAAAAGAGCTGCTAATAGAACAAGTAAAACAAATAACAAAGAAGGAATGATGTTCAAACTTCATTAACATTGTCAAAGACTCTTAGCTGTTCAGGCACCAAAAATGGTAATTAGTTCACACTTTTCTACTTAAACTTCTTCACATTTTCTGTAAAGGTGATGGTCAAAAGTTTCCTTAAGTGGGTCATTTGCATGAGTGTCCTTGATCTAAAGAGACACAGAGCTATGGGATCCCTGGAGGCAAGAGAACTTAATAAGGGCTAAAGTGTCAAACATCTTGACTGTTACCACAGTTGCAGAAGCAACTGTGAATGTTCAGATTCCCAGGGATAATACACCATCCTCTTCAGCTCAGTTACCTAAATGCATGTTAAGGGTTTGTAATTTTCCTGGAGTATAATTTTATATTGGCAGAACTTGGTATTTGCCTCAGCTATGCAAACTTTGGTATGTTATTTCACCTCAAATTTCAGTTCCCTTCTCTTTAAAGCAGTTTTAACTGCTTCACTACAATATGAAGGATTGTATTATTCCTAGAAGAGATCTATGGGGGTTTAGATATATGCCAAATTGAGAGACACAGGAAGAATACAAGGATCAAAATGTTTGCTGCTGTAATTGAACTGCAGAACATGACATGACTCAGGGGCAGAATGGACTTTTGACAGCTTCTCCTCTGAACTGCACTTGTATACCCATTCACACACAGAACAGGAGAAGAAATTGCTGGCTCCTGCTGTGCAAAACTCCCAGTGGACTTACTTCATGGACCATCAAAAATAATTTCAGGTTGAAAAATAAGATGATATCAAAAGATGGACCCTAAAGAAGGCTACACTATCATTTTCCCCCCACAGATTTAAGTGAGAAAGCAAGAAATAAAGATAGAAACACTTTTCTCAATGTTACCAAGAGGATGGAAGTTTTCATTTTTTTCAACAAATCAAGGAAGAGAGAATAAAACGCCCTAAGCCCTGACCAACATTGTATATTTTAGGTGTAATTACAATTTTAATAATACAAAAGTGATGGATTATGTCAGTGAATTGATAAAGAGAATCAACTATCCTTATTTTATAGAATATGATTAATTTTTTTGATTAAAAGACACCTCATTGAAATTATAAACATAAAATTTTAAAGGAGGATATACAATTTGTGTATGTGATTCTCTTTCTAGGAATCAGGTTTGCACATGAATTCAAAGAATTTAATGTAAAAAATGTTTTAGTTTCAGAATATAAAATGAGACCAATAGAAAAGTGAATGTGAGAGCAAGAAAGAAAGAGAGAGAGACAGAAGGAAAGAAAGAAAGAAGGAAGGAGAAGGAAGCCAGTTGATCTGGAGAATCAATAGGTATTTTTAAAATATAAATATCTTAGTAATTAAGGGGAGGTTAAACACAGACAAGAAAATCAGGAGTATTTAAAGCCAACTGCTATTCAAGATGGAAATAAGAAAGCAGATGCTAATTGAGAGCCAAAGTGATTAAATGGAGGAAAATCAGTGGGGATTTAAAAATCAAATTAAATGTTTTTCCCTGAGGAAAACTCATAACCAAGAAGATATTGAGAATTTACCCTCTTAAAATTAAGGAATTAATAATAGGAATAACTAAGATGTCAGAATGGTAACATTCTGTTGTTACAGAAAACTTTGTCAAATTTGAAAGGAAAGATTAAATGGAACATATTACACTTTATCAGTTGAAATTCAAAGCAATTGTTATTTCTGCTAGTGTTTAGGTAAAGCAATTACATGAAGTTTATCCCCAGCTCTTATATCAAATTAAATCTCTAAGGAAAAAACTCAGAAAAGATGAGTCATATGAAACGAAAAACCTTACTGAGAAATAGCAATCAAGGAAGATATTTCCTGGATGGAATTATTGTACTTAAGAAGACAGAGGTGAGCCAATTTTTTTTTTAAATGAATTCTCATTATTTTATTTTTCTTGCTGTAGAGAATACTCATAAATCTAAATATAGAAACGTACATTATCAAAACAAATAGCTTGGCCTTGAGGAAAACAAACAAAATGCAAAATGAATGAAGGCACACTACTCTGATTCAATCAGTAGTGATAATGCAGCATGAAGTAAGAGAGTCAGCATAAATAGCAGGCTACAATGTTAGAAACTAAACACAGCTACCAGAATAGGAGCAGAGGGTGAAAATAGAGAGAAATGAAAAAAATAGGGCCACATTCCATGATTGCAGGGAAAAATGTGGCAGAAAGCAATGCTTTTTATGATCTCAAGGTAGAAATATTAGTTACTGAAAGAAACTATATTGCTCTTCATTGGGCCCCTTGAGAATAAACAAAAACTTTGGAGGTGCAGAATGTGAAGAATACAAGCTAAGTTGTATTGACATTCTAGACATCTCAGTTATTCTCCACATTCTGCACCTCCAAGTTTTTTGTTTATTCTTAAGCGGTCCAATGAAGACCAATATAGTTTCTTTCAGAACAAATAATACCTTGATGTCATTAAATGCATTGCTTTCTGCCACATATTTCTGCTTCATTGCTTTATTATATATATATATATATATATATATATATATATATATATATCAGAATATATATGATTGCTAGGAGTTAAATTATTAGAGAGAACACTCATAAATTTTAGAATTAAAACAGAACACCTAAGACAAGAAACAAATAATAAAATGGTGCTTCTAGTTCTTTAGCAAATATATGTTCAGATAAACCATGTCTAATATAGCATCCCTAAAAAGGCAACATTTAATAGGAAACATTGCTTTTTAAATGCATGAATAAGATGGTATTCCAAGAAGGGCAAAATTTCACAAAATAGATTTCATTTAGGGGTACAAGCTAAAACTGGATCCAGCTTTTGACTTTGAGGCCTTCACTGATCCTAGAGTCTGAATGTTTCCAAAAAACACTTTAATACAGTGATGGGCACTTACTGTGGATGAGCCACTGAACTCAGGCTGCATATAATGCAGGTTGGAGAGACTGTGCCTATAGGTAGAAAGATAAAAAATCTGAGACTAAAAACATAATAGCCTTATTTGAGGCAACTATACAAAGCAAGAAAGATAATTCAGTGATATCATTAGTGTGTATAATAAAGAAGAAGGAGAAGGTAAATAAGGAAAAGTAAAAGAGGAGGGGAAGCTTTTTTTTTTATTTTGAGTAGAATGTTCTATACTTGTTATTACGACTGTTCCATTATGTGTCTGTTTTTATGTCAATGTTATGCTGTTTCAGTTATAACTGCTATGTAACATATTTTGAAGTCACATTGCTCCAGCTTTGTTCTTTTTGCTAAGCGATCTAAACACCATGCACAAACAATAAGTTGTTTTTCCCCTGCCTATAGCTCCAACACACAAGAGTGGGTATATAGCCAAAGGAAATGAAATCAGTATGTCTAAGAGATATCTGCACTCTCATGCTCATTCCAGCATTATTTACAATAGCAAAGATGTGTAATCAACTCATATCCCTTAACAAATAAATGGAATTAAAAAGATAGAATATGTTTAGGATGAAATAATAAACTTCTACCACTTGTGAAAGCATGAGTGAATCTGGAGGACACTATGATGAGTGAAGTAAATCAAGAAGAGAGGGACACTAATAAAGTTTGGATATTTGTCCTTACCCAAATCTCATGCTGAAATATAATCTCCAACGTTGAAGGTAGGGCCTGAACAACCACTTGCTAGAGAAAATAGCATAACTAAAAGGGAGCTGAGTGCTAATACACAAGACAATGGGCGAAAGGCCTGAAAAGAATTTTAGAAGTCTTCTAGGCTGCTCCTCCCATTACAGTTCCAGAGGCCTATGAGAAAAAAATGGTCTAATAGGCCAGATCCAGAATGTCAAAACTCTGCACTACTTTGGAAGATTGTTCTGAGCTTCCACTGCTCCAGCTTCAGCCATGGCTGAAAGGGGCCCAGTTACAGCTAGGGCTACTGCTCCAGATGGCACAAGCCATAAGCTTTGGTGGCTTCCACATGGTGTGAAGCCTTGCATGCATGCAAGGTGGAAAAGTCAAGGAGGCTTGGCAGCTTTCACCTAGAAATGAGAGGTTATGTATATGTGAAACCCTAGATGCCCAGGTAGAAGCTTGCCACAGTGGTGGAGCCCTCACAGAGAAGCTCTACTAGGGCAGTGCCAAGGGGAAATATGGAGTAGGAGGCCCTACATGGAGTCTTCACTTAGGTACTTCCTAGTGGAGCTATGGGAAGTGCCCACTATCCTCAAGACCCCAGAATGGTAGATCCACAAACAGCTTGCATCTTGTGCCTGAAAAAGTCTCAAGCACTCAACTTCAACCCATGGGAGGGCAACCACATGGGCTGTGACTAGGGAAACCACAGTTGTGAGGCTGCCCAAGGCTTTGGAAGCCCACTCCTCACACCAGGATGCCAAACATGGAGTCAAGGATTATTTTGGAGCTTTGAGATTTGATGACTGCCCTGCTGTGTTTTGAACTTACATGGGGCCTGTATAGCCTCTTATTTTTAGCTCATTTCTCCCCTTTATAATGAGAATGTTTACCTTGCCTATATTCCCATTGTATTTTGGAAGTATAACTTGTTTTGTATTTAACAGGCTCATAGGTAAAAGGAACTCATCTTCAGATGAGCTTTTGGACTTAGACCTGGGATGTTTGAGTTAATGCTGAAATGAGTTAAGATTTTGGTGGACTATTGGGAAGGCATAATTGTATTTTATGAGGTGTGAGGGATATGAGACTTTGGAGGGGTCAGGAGCAAAATGATATACTTTATATATTTGTCCCCAACCAAATCTCATGTTGAATTATAATCTCCAGTGTTGGAGGTGAGGCCTGGTGGAAGGCGTTTGTGTCATGGAGGCAGATCCCTCATGGCTTTGGTGCTTTCCTCACGATAGTGAGTTCTCACAAGATCTGGTTGTTCAAAGTGTATGGCACTTCCCACACTCTTATTTTTCTCTGCTTTTGCCATATGCCTGCCCCAGCTTCATGTTCTTCCATGAGTAAAAGCTCCCTGAGACCTCCTTCAAAGCTGAGCAGATGCCAGCACCATGCTTGTACAGCCTAAAGACTCATGAGTCAATTAAACCTCTCTTCTTTATAAATTACCCAGTCTCAGGTATTCCTTTGTAGCAATGTGTGAATGACCTAATCCAGACACCTACAGCATGAATTCAGTAACATAGAATCTAAAAGAGGGCATCTCATAGAGGTAGAGAGTTGAATATTGGTTACCACAGACTAGGGAGGGTAAGGGGTACTGAGGGTTGGGGATATGCTAGTCTATATTCAACCACTACAAAATTACAGTTAGATAGAAGCGATAAGTTCTGGTGTTTTATTAACAGCAGGATGACTATCATTTACAATAATGTAGCATATATTTTAAAACAGCTAGAAGAGGGGATTTTGAGTGTTCTCACCACAAAGAAATGACAAATATTTGAAGTGATGAATGAGCTAATTACCCTGATTTGATTATTACAATGTATATGCATGTATCAAACATCACAGCATATCCCACAAATATGTAAAGTTATTACGTGTCAATCAAAAACAAAATGAAACTTAAAAAATGACCCATTGATCTAGAAAACTTACAGAAGAAACCTACGAGTAAAGCTTTGGGACCTTGGGTTAACCACTTTCTTCACCACTGAAGCTCAAGTGACAAAATTTAAAAATAGATAAATTTAATTTCATTAAAATGAAAAGCTTTTCTGCATCAAAAAACATTGCCAAAGAACAAAAATACTACCCAAAGAAAAGGAGAAACTGTTTGCCATTCATATACCAGATTATATATTTGTATCTCAGGTATATAAAAATCTATTCCAAGTAAGTTAGATAAATAACCCAATTTAATATATGAGCAAGTTGTATTATACACATTTCTTCAAAGAAAATATAAAATGACCAAAATGCACATGAAGTGATACACATTATTATTATCCATTTGGGAAATGCAATACCACATCACAGTCATTAGAATAACTATAATAAAAAAGAAAATTACAAGTGTTGGAAAAGACATGGAGAAACTGAAAGATTTATTCATTCCTGTCTGGAAAGTAAAATGGTGCAGTCTTTTCAGAAAAATAGTTGGGCAGTTCTTTGAGCTCCCCTATGACCCAGCCATTCCAACCCCAGGTATATAGCCAAGAATAAGGAAATACTATGTCGGAAAAATAGTTGGGCAGTTCTTTGAGCTCCCTTATGACCCAGCCATTCCAACCCCAGGTATATAGCCAAGAATAAGGAAATACTATGTCCACAAACATACCTGTACAAAAATGTCTATAGCAATGTTATTTACGAGTCCAAAAGTCAAAAAATACATGTCTATCAACTGATGACTGAATGCATAAATAAAATGTAGTGCATCCTTACAACATAATATGATTTTGCAGTACAAGGGAATGAACTATTGACACATGCTATGACACAGACAAACCTTGAAAACATGCTAACTGAATGAAACCACTGGCTATATGATTCCATTTATATTAGATGTCCAAAACAGGCAAATTTACAGAGACAAAGAAGGTTTACGGTAGCCTATGGCTGGTGGCAGAGTGGTTATGGGAGAATTTGAGAAACCACTGCTAATGGTTACAGGGTTTCTCTTTGCAGGAATGAACGTGATCTAAAATTGATTGTGGTGATAATGTGTGAACATACTAGAAACCATTGAGTGGTATACTTTAAATAAGTGGCTTTTATGCTATATGAATTATATCTCAATAAAGATATTTTTAAATGTCAAAAAATTAAACTGTGATGGTGTTCAATTCATTAAGCTTCTTTAAATATTTTATAAATGTTTTATTTATACTTTTTGATATGTGCAGGATTCCATAATTAGAATATAAAAACATTTTTAAAGTAGAAATCCTATGCAAAACAAAAATCTCAGTTAAAAAAATAGATAGGTACCACCCATCTCTTTGGAGTAGAGTAGGTAGCTGCTCACACAAGAGAGATAAATCCTCATATATCATGCCAGGTAGTCAACACAGAATTAAAGGTCCAACATAAATCATTTCAGAAATAACATTATAATAATTCTACCAAAGAAATAGCTAAAATCAGCAAAAAG
Organism: Cheracebus regulus; assembly: GCA_963574635.1. Taxonomy (NCBI): domain Eukaryota; kingdom Metazoa; phylum Chordata; class Mammalia; order Primates; family Pitheciidae; genus Cheracebus; species Cheracebus regulus. The sequence goes on from CAUYQU010044280.1 coordinate 63,659, forward strand.
GTCGAGACCTGTGAACTACAAATGAATGTGGTGGTAAGAAGTGGGACAGAAATTTTCATTTTGCATAATTTAAATACTTAATATTCATTATATTACTCAAATACTCTATAGAGAATAAATATTAACTTTAAAATGAGTAAGTAAAAGTTAATAGACATAAAAGGAAAAAAGGGGGATTTCAATAAAATGAGTGTAGGTTTGAGCATAGCAATGTTTAGAATTTGAGGAAAACAAGATTGTCTCAAGTACTCTTCTGTCAAAAGAAAATCTATGAATAGTTGGATTATTTACCTAAATACAGTAAATATATGGCACAACAATCAATCTCTCATTCAAAATTTTCTATTTAGCTTAGTCTCAGAAGTTAAAATTACAAAAAGCTGGAATTATTAAAATCTATCAATGACTTATTATCTGATATCTTGACTAGGATTATCTAAGGAATTCTATTTCTAGCCCTATAATTTTGCTGAATATATACTAATCTCAGATACATCAAGCCTATATACAGCATTTAATTTTCAAAACATACTAACGTAGTTCTAAGTATTGTATGTTTGGGGTTTTGGAAACATCATTTTCTTGGGAAAACTGTATTAGGAGTTAAAGATTTGCCTGTTTGTGTTTGGATTTTCTTTTAATAAAAATATCTTATTGTGACCTAGACTCATTTAAAAGGTGAGAGAAACTTTAACACAGAATGGAAATTCTTGGATTAGAACATAGCATGCATGAGAGAGAATTGTTTAAAATCTGTTGGGAAAATATTGGATTTTTTATATCCAGTGCTGATTGAGATTATCGTGTGGTTTCTTTTATTCTATTAATATCGTATGTTATGTTAATTAAGGTTCAGATGTAAAACATACCTTTTATTCCTAGAATAAGCTTCACTTGGCTATGAACAGAAAGCAACGTTGCTGGCGTTGAGTTGAAGGAATGGGGGCTGCTAGCCAACGAATGTGGGCATCTTCTAGAAGCTGGAAAAAGCAAATAAATGAGGTTTGTCTTATATGTCCAAAAAGGAACTCAGCTACGCTGGCAACTTGATTTTACTCAGTGAGGCTTATGTCAGATTTTTGACCTGAAAAACAGTAGGATTATAAATTTATGCTGTTTTTAGCTACTAAGTTTGTGCTAATTTGTTACAGAAGCATAGAAAACTAAGAAAATAGGCAGAGTCTGATAGCTCACACCTGGAATCCAGGACTTTGGGAGGCCAAGGCGGGAGGATTGCTTGAGCTTAGGAGTTTCAAAACAGCATGAACAATAGCGAGACCTTGTCACTACAAAAAAAATCTAAAAATTAGCTGCGCATGGTGGTGTGTGTCCGCAGTCCCAGCTATTCAGGAAGCTGAGGTGGGAAGATCCCTTGGACTTGAGCTCAGGAGGTCAAGGCTGCTGAGAGCAGAAAATGTGCCACTACATTTCAGTGTAGGTGACAGGGAGACCTCAGTTCAAAAAAAAAAAGGAAGAGAAAAGACAATATTTCTGAGATATTTTCCAGGAAAGGGCAATGATATAAAGTTATAATACCCCTATATAAGGAGAAATAAAGTCATAAAAACTCTCATGCCTAAATGCAGCATTTTTCATGGCAATTTAGACGAGCTCTCACTGGAAAATTGATAATGGTCTTTATGCATGATTGCCTTGAAAAGTATAACTGCAAGCACATTACTGTTTATACCTTTTTATTTTCTACTTTATTCACTTGGCATTAAGCTTGTAGTCTCAGTCTACGTAAGGATCAAATTCAAGTTTATCCTCAGCAATTTATAAAGCACCATGACATAGGCATTTTAAACATTATAATTTAGCACAGTCATACTTAAGCATTTCTCTCACTTTTCTTTAGCCTGTTACAAGATAATATTATGAAAGATTAGAAAACCAAAGTCACAAATTTAAGGAATACATATTTCAGTGTACATTTCCAGTAAATATATTATTATAAGAACAATTTAAGGGGGATACAGAGTAAATCACAGTAGTATGTCTTTCATAGTTAAAATAGTTACTGAGCTCTTACTATACAGTAGACCTTGCATGTACAAAAATGAGTAAGATAAAGTCCCGACCATTAAATAAGTCATAGGCTAGTCTAACAAGTTAGAGAAATCTAGATAAATGAAATGCATTATGATACTGTGTGTATAGCACATATAAGCATATATTGGAGGGGAATGATAAGGGAGCAGTGTAGGCAACAAGAGGAAAGTGACAAGAACTGAAGCAGGTAAGGTAGTCCAGTTATGAGATAAGGTATGAAGGACTTTGCATCCTATGCCACTGGGCATGGGCGTGACCAAGTAAGGTGTACTTCCCAGGTGTTATTAATGTATATGTTGTTTTCGAGATGTGTCTCATTGCCACATATCCACTAGGCAAAAGCTCTTATTCCATGATCTCTCTGTAGGATGTACACAATGGAGCTATCTATTTCTGTCTCATTGTAAATAAAAATAATCATGGGTTCATATATCACACACATATGCACACACATACATGTTGAGTGAAATTTTATCACATGCTTTTATGTGTTTAAGTAACAACTCAGACATCATTATTACTCTGGTTCTATTTTACCATTTGCCCAGATTTTCACATCTATTTTTTATACTATTGTAATACACATGTATTTTTTGTTATCTTCCTAAAGTTATTTTATAAATAATATTGAAAAATATACACACACTGAAAATGCAGTTCTTGTTCTTTCCACTTACCACACTCCTTCCTAGGCCAGCTAGTGAAATTCTGATGAGGACATAAGGGCTGAAAGTTAGAAAACTGAGACACTGAGATTAACTTTTCTGAGGAAAGATGGTAGACAAATGATGTGCTAGGATTGCTGCTGGAGGAAAGAGATAGGATGACACAGACACAGAAGGTTAATAACCTATCCAGATAAATGAAGAAGCCAAGGGCAGGGGCCCATATGTAAGACCCAGGATTATCAAAGGTCAGGAGAAACATTGCTTAGAAGTGAATGAGGGTTTCATCACATATAAATTACCTCACTTCAGCTATGAGAATAATTGTAAAATTTTCTTATTAAAATTGAATACAAAAATGAAGGAAAAAAAGCCTGGATAGTATTTGGGATCATACTCAAAATGTCCAATTACAATTGATCCAGTTAAAGTGTCCAGTTGACCTAAAAATATTAATGGGACCATGGGAGCAACAGAAGTGAAAGTGGTAAGGCAGAAAATTGGCTGCAAATGAGGAAACCATGGTTGTGAAAAAGTGGAGAAAAGATGGCTCCAGGAGATTGAGAGATGATAGTAGGACTAGACAATCAACAAAGTGGCACTTTCTCAGTACCACCACTTAAAAGAGATGATAAGATCTGGCAAAGACACATTTAGAACAAACAGATAGATTAAAAAATGGGCCAAATATAGATCTCATTGTAGAATGTTTCTGTACCTTGCTAAGAGTATCAATGTGATCTAGATTTAAAGCTATGGGATTGTCTATTCATTGTTTAGCCTCTCAAATTTTATGTTTATTTTATTTTATTTTAACCTGTAAAGTGGTCACATTAATAACACAGATCTCAAATATAACAGTGCAGATTCAAGTTACACATTTAAAGCATTTAGCACAATGTTTGTGACATGGCAAATAGTCAGTAAACATTATGGATAATAGATGATGATGATACTTAGAAACAATGACCATAATGACAAAGGGTTTACTTGATTGGGTGAGAAAGCACAAAATCCCAGAATAAGAAGTATAGATAATACATCACAAGTGTGTTCTAAGTCTCAGGTATTATTTGATTTTTTATGTTTATTAACTCTTTTATTTCATAGAACACCTTTGTAGTAGTTGCCATTGTGTTACTTAAGAATTTGAGGGAGAGAGATCCAAGATGGCGGATTAGGAGCAGCTCAGGATTGCAGCTCCCAGTGAAAGTGCAGAGGGTGAGTGGACTCCGCATTTCCAGACGGATTTTTATTATCCCCAGACCAGGAGATTCCCAGGCGGAGCAGCCCCACGGGTCGCTAGTGCGGCTGTTTCGGCCGGCGCGGCTGCTTTGCCGGCGCTGCGGCATGGCGGGTCTCCGTACAAAATCCACTGGTCTGTGTGCCCTTTTAACTGGCGAGTGGAGCTACGGGAAGGCAGATTAAAAGGGGGACTGAATCAGGGAGCCAGCCCAGGAGATCCCCAGGCAAAAAAGTGCTACGAATCTCAGCGC
>CAUYQU010044281.1:0-67707 GCA_963574635.1 Cheracebus regulus
AAAGCAGAAACTGGACCCCTTCCTGACACCTTACACTAAAATTAACTCCAGATGGATTAAAGACTTAAACATAAGACCTAACACCATAAAAACCCTAGAAGAAAACCTAGGCAAAACCATTCAGGACACAGGCATAGGCAAGGATTTCACGACTAAAACACCAAAAGCATTGGCAACAAAAGCCAAAATAAACAAATGGGATCTAATTAAGCCAGAGCTTCTGCACAGAAAAAGAAACAATCATTAGAATGAACTGGTAACTGACAGAATGGGAAAAAATTTTTGCAATCTACCCATCTGACAAAGGGCTAATATCCAGAATCTACAAAGAAGTAAAACAGATTTATAAGGAAAAAAAAAAAAAACAAACAAATGCGGGTGAAAAACATTCAAAAGTGGGTGAATGATATGAACAGACACCGTTCAAAATAAGATATTTATGAGGCCAACAAACATTTGAAAAAAATGCTCATCATCACTGGTCATTAGAGAAATGCAAATCAAAACCACATTAAGATACTGTCTCACACCAGTTAGAATGGGGATCATTAACAAATCTGGAGACAACAGACACTGGAGAGGATGTGGAGAAATAGGAACACTCTTATACTGTGGGTGGGAGTGTACATTAGTTCAGCCATTGTGGAAGACACTGTGTCAATTCTTCAGGGACCTAGAAAGAGAAATTCCATTTGACTCAGCAATCTCATTACTGGGTATATATCCAAATTATTATAAATTGTTTTGTTATAAGGACACATGCACATGTATGTTCATTGTGACATTGTTTACAATAGCAAAGACCTGGAACCAACCCAAATGCCCATCAATGATAGACTGGACAAGGAAAATGTGGCATATATATACCATGGAATACTATGCAGCCATAAAAAATGATGAGTTAGTGTCCTTTTTAGAGACATGGATGAATCTGGAAACCATCATTCTCAGCAAACTGACATAAGAACAGAAAATCAAACACTGCATGTTCTCACTCACAGGTGGGTGTTGAACAATAAGAACACGTGGACAAAGCAAGGGGAGCATCACACACTGGGGTCTGTTGGGGAGGACTACAGGAGGGACAGTGAGGGATAGGGAGTCAGGGAGGGATAACATGGGGAGAAATGCCAGATATAGGTGACGGGGATGGAGGCAGTAAACCACATTGCCATGTATGTACCTATGCAACAATCCATGTTCTGCACATGTACCCCAGAACCTAAAGTGCAATAAAGTTTATATATATATGGTAAAAATAAAAAAGATAAACAATTAAAAAATTAAATTTAAAAAAAGAAGAAACGCAGATAGACATGTCAAAAGCAAAGATAATATGAAGGCACACAGAAGCTAACTATGAAACCTGAGGTAGAGATTGGAGTTATACAGCCACAAGCCATGGAACACCTGGGGAATACCAGAAGCAATCTGGTATATCCTACTAATAAGGGCATTAGTAGTATTACACAACGGTCGCACTTTCGTGGCCTCATCTGATAATAATTACTTCCCAAAGGCCCATCTCCAAACCATCGAGTTGTGGGTTAGGGCTTCCACGTGTGAATTTTTGGGGGAGATACAAACATCCAGTGTATAATGTATGTGTTAAACTAGTAAGGTATATATTATCATTTTTTCTCCCTATGTCATGAGATCTGACATTTTGGGAGGAAGGGCAGAATATGCCCAGTGATGCATAAGACTCAGTTTCTGCCCCCAAAGCTTCTTACAGACTAATGAAAGAGGCAGACTGGTAACAAGACATTCCAGTACACTACAGTAAGTGCAGTGCTCGGGGTGAGCATGGTAGGCAGCTCTGGCGGAGAAAAATCTTCCTGCAGGGGACCCCTAAGCTAAGGAAAAAAGTTATGTCTCATTCTTTTTCATCTATGAGAGAGCCTAGCATACTGTAGCAGATATAGTTGGTGCTTAATACATACTTGAATAAATGAATGAATTAATTAATTAATCATATTGCCACTAACCAAATCATCCAAAACCTTACCAAGTTCAAGGATGCTCTGTTATAATCTCATTATAATATTCTAAAATGTAAGTTGATATAATGTAGATAGTGCATAGGAAAGAAACACAGAATTAGGAATCTGAAGAATAAGTTTTAGTCCTATCTTTGCCTTCACTTAGCCCTGGGACTTTGGGTAAGAGACTGAGAAGGACACACCTAAGAGCAAAGGAAGTAGTTCAGCCTGTCAGCGATAAAACTGTGATTCTGGGATTCCTTCTTTAGATCTCATCTATGGAGCATTATTTATAACATCCGGAGTGCTAAAAGGAACTCATTGTTCTATGTAATGTAGTAATTCTTGAAAAGGGCTAAGAATTCAAATAATAACCACAAAATAAAGATGTGTTGAATTGAAGGAGTAGTATAATGCAGAGCCTCCAATGAATTTATTCATTCATTCAAAAGTATTTATTCAACTACTACTAAGTATCAGGCTAGGAAACAGGTAATGATATATTGATATCTATATTCAAAGCAACATGTATATGTGTATATTTAATTTTTTAAAAGATTAAATCTATTTCTCCTAAGAACTTTCTAAAAGGTTTTTAAACTTTTCAACCTAAGTGCTCTGTTGTCACAGTCTCGTGTTAGCAATGCTGTATGGAAAGGAATTCCATCTAATGCTTTTAGTGCTTGGCTCTTATATCTGAACCATGTGGTTATTGTAGTTGATGAAACCCAAAAATAGCTTTATAAAATGCAGCCTCTTTATTCCCCTTAGAATTTGAAATGTTTTAATAAAGTTTATACTTCACTTCCAGTTTAGGGAGATGTAAGTATATTTTATTATTCTCTCTGAATTCAAGTCCATCTCTATCAATCCAGGTTTCCTTCTCAGCCTTTTCTACAGCCTAAAAGATAATGGAGTTCAAATATATATTGGAATGACAGTCCAAATCTTCTCTCCTCTCTTCCTTAGACTTAGTTTCCAAAGAATCATAGAATATAAAATGATCAGAGGAGCGATTTAATCCAACTCATTTATTTTTAGATAAAGAATAAGGCCTAGAGGAATGAAGTGATTATCCAATGTCACCAGCTTATTACTAGTGAGGTTGAGACTATAACCCCAAGTCACCGTCTGTGGCAACTACTCATCTCTGCTATTGTAGCACAAAAGCAGCCATAGACAATATATAAACAAAGAAATGTGCCTATGTTTCAATAACTTTACAAAAACAGACAGTGGGCCAGATTTGACCAGTGGGCTATAGTTTGCCAATTCCTTGTCTAAACCTGTATTTGCTATACCTGATCATAGAAGCCCATTTCCTCTGATTGTCGGAGTTAAGAATGAAAGATACCATCCTTCTTCCCTTGTTGTAACAACAAGATCCTGTGAATGCTATACATTAATTCCACAGATACCTAATAAACACCAACTTGATGGGAAAAAAAGCAATGTAACAAAGTAAGCTGTAATAATAACAACAGGGTATTTTATGTTGAGTACTTACTATGTCCAAGGCAAAGTGCTTTTGTGTATATGCCTCTAATTATTCTTATAAAACCCCTGTTACTGCTAAAGAAAGCAAGGCCCAGTAGTGCTAGGAAACTCAGGTAAGAGCACTCAGGCAGAAAGTCCTAGAGCTAGAGCTAGGATTTAAATACAGATTTGCATGGCTTCCGCCACTGCCATCTACTGATTTCCTGAGACTGGGGATGTAAGAAGGAAAGTTGTATTCCTGGGTTGTCTTCAGTTAGTACCAGGGATCCCTCTCTCTGTTCCTGAACTTCTTCTCTCTTGTTTGGCAGTAATTCGTGTACACATAGACAACCAAAAATGATGTGAGTTATTGAGTTAAAATAACTTCAGAAAATCACAGTGACATATTAGTCTAGGTTTTGAAAGAAAGTTGAAAGCCAACTATAGACTTGTAAATATATATAAAACCATCATTGTTTGTTGTTGTTTTGTTGTTGTTTGTCTGTTTGAGACAGAGTCTCGCTCTGTCACCCAGGCTGGAGTGCAGTGGAGTGATCTTGGCTTACTACAGTCTGCCTCCCAGGTTCAAGAGATTCTTCTGTCTCAGCCTCCCGAATAGCTGGGACTATAGACATGTGCCACCACACCCAGCTAATCTTGGTATTTTTAGTAGAGATGGGGTTTTACCATATCAGCCAGGCTGTTCTCGAACTCCTGACCTCTAACTACCTGCTTTGGCCTCCCAAAGTGCTGAAATTATAGGCATGAGCCACTGCACCCAGCCCAATCTTTCAATATGTATGAATCTTTCAATATGCCTCTCTGAGCAGGACAATGCCTGGTATTGCTACTTATACAAGCAAGATTTTGGAGCCCTGAGATTGAATTTGATTCTTCAGCTACTTAGCTGAAAGAATGTAAGCCACTACCTCACACTTCAGTGGTTACATACTCTTTCAATAAAACAAGAACATTTTATTAAACTCTCACTAAGGCCCCTTCTGGCTCCAGCAGTCTAGTTAGGGAGTCTACCAGGAAGGGAAGTGCTACACAAGCAGCCCTTTTGAAGTTGGAAAGTTCTTTAAAGAACTACCCCTGCTCCATAAGGTTCTTGTGAAGGATCTTTCTAGGGACCAAAATTTAACAAGGAGCACCTGACTTTGATGCAAAGGAGGCAGCTGTATTTGCATGAATACACATATCTGCATATTTGCCCAATACTGTAATGTTGCTCCCTGAAAATGGAGGGTAAAAGTGGATTGACTGGACAAACATGTCTTCTCCAGCTAAGACATAAGGAGGGAGAGAAATAGAGGTGAGTACATCAGGGGCACCATTGAATAATAAACTAAAACACTGATGATTATTGGAGAAATGTCAGATTCACACATATTTTTAAAGGAAAATGAAATGGATAGAACAGCTGTGAGCTCACTGCCCGTGGAAAGATTCAAACAGCAGCTGGACAATAACTTTTTTTGAAAATCATTAAAAGGAAATTCGGATACCAGATAACAGTATAACTAGATAGTAACCAAGATTCCTTTCACCTCTGAAATTGTGTGATCCTAGGAAGCATGAAGAGATTTGTTTGCTCGTCTCCTGCACTGACAAATCAGGCGTAAAAGTATTCCAGTGATCATTTGGGTTTAGCTCCCTCTCCTGTGGAGTATCATGAGTATTTAACATAGTCTATCTTCAATCCCAAAGGACATTTTCTCCTGCCTTAGGGCTTAGACAGCTCCACAATCATTTATTTGTTCAACATGTGTGCAGTGACCTTGAACTCATTGTGTTTTCTCAGGTAAGATAGATAGTGCCTGAGAGTTGCAAAGGGGTCTCCATGGAATTCCCAGCCCAGGGCTTCCCAAATTCCTGTTCACAATCCACAAAACCTTTGATTGCCATTTGGAGTTTTCCTCTGGGTAATCAGAACCCTCGGTGAAATGAGTTACCTCCCTTGTCACTGAAGGGTAGCAATTGGATTAAATATTTTTTTATTCATTTAACAAATTGTATTGTTGTATCTTTCATGTGACAGGCATGGGGCAAGCCACTGGGAATACAGGAGCTACTTGCAATGAGCCTTACCTACCCTTGCTTCACAGCATTACTGTTGTGATTGATAATGCCTTGCATCTGGATCTCTGTGTAGACAGTGCTAGGACTGAGAGGTCATTCCAAAATTCAGCCGACAGAAGCATCACTGCTGGAGCCAAGTGTGATGAGATGAAATGGAATGCAGTGTCAGCAGTAAGAGGCTGATCACAGGAGCGATTTAATCCTGCTCCTCTATTTTACAGATAAAGAATATGGCCTAGAGGAACGAAGTAATTACCCAATGTCACTAGTTAACTACTGATGGGGTTGGATGAGACTATAACCCCGTAGGGGTTATACTCTCCTCCACCAGGTACATCTTTGTTTCTGACTCTTTTTTTTTTTAACTGCTTTCAGAGGCTTAGCAATAAGTTGCCCAACATTATCTGTGACTAAGCTCTCAGAATTTCTTTATTAAAGTCAATTGTTTGGACTCTGTTTTGTAGCTTGTCCATTTCTCCATGCAGATTATCCAACTGAGCATCCAACTCAAAACTTTCCAGGAAGACCATGATGCCTACCTCCAATTATCATATTCTCTGACTTCTCTCTCAGTAGATTTCCCTTTACACAACTCCTAACAGAAAAAAAGCTGGGGTAAAAATCACAATACTAGTAACAATAACAACAGTGGCACATATTGTCCACTGATACTTAACACACCATACCTGTACTTCTAAGCTCTCCACTCTACTGCAAGGGCTGAAAATCCAGAACCTGTATTTTCCATATTTGCCTCCTTCAACATTTGTGTTTGACCAGCTGGGTACTTGCAGAAGATTTGTAAAAGACAAAAGAAAAAGGAAGGCATTATTTTCAGCTATGTGCAGGCAAATGAGCCTTAACAGGTAGAGTGTTTTTCCAGAAGCTTTCTGACATATACTTGAAAATCACTTCTATGATCCTGCAGTCAAGACCACAGGCAAAGGCTTCTCTGCGATTCCTGGACATCTGTATATTCTGAAATCCAACAGCGATCTTCCTGATTGTCATGTTCCAGGCTGTTCCAAATTGTGTAAATCTCTCTCTCTGTTAAAACCCTTCCTTTCTGAAAATCCTAAGTGGCTTCAGTTTTCCTAACAGATCTTCATGGAAGATTACAACAACTAACTCACATAAGTAGATCATATTATTGAGTGATACTATTTGCCAGGCAGTCTTCTAAATGCCTTATGAATATTTTCTTGCTTACTCCTGATGACTAATTATTAGCCTCATTTGTTGATGTAGAAATTGGGAAGAGAGATGGGAAGCGACTTCGTTCCACAAGGTCTCCCAGGAGCTGAATGGAAAAGTCGAGAGGAAGCAAAAGGTATCTGAAATCTAGACAGAGCCAGATTAGTCACCTAGACTGTCTGGGATGAACTGCCCCTGGAGAAGGTGCCTGGAGAAAGTCTAGGCAGGTAGACAGGAAATAGGATCCAGAAAAGTGTAATCCAGAAAGAGGTACAAAGGGTCAGTTCTAGAGGCAGTAAAATGTAAGATACAGATCAGCAAAGAGGCAGTTAGCATCAGTGAGCCCTGGCAACATGAAGCAAGATACAATCGCTAAAATAGCACAGAGGACCAGGACTGTAAATCCCAGAAGGGCCCATCTAAACTATAAAAAGTTTAAGTCCCGAGGAAACTTCAGTGCCAGGCCAGCTAGCCAAGCAGCAACTCAACAGAAGTAATAAGACAGTAATTTGAAGTGGAACACAGGGTCAGAGCAAAACAATGCCTACTGGAAGATAGGTATCCTTCAAAATATAAAATATGGTATCATGCTTTAGCATGTTCTTAGCTCTTCTTAAACCATTCTGCAATTAAACCGAATTGTTCTCAACGGCAAGTAAGAAAATGAGCTTAGAGGTGAATGTCGAGAGGTAGCAGCCATAGCTTTACATTAGGAATACACTTACTGTGTTCCCTGGTAGAAGCATCCCCCTTTGGGCCTAAGACCTCTAAACTCAAAGAACAAACATTTGCCAAAATGAGATGCAAAAACATCATAATTTTTTTAAAGTGGGAGTGAATATCAATGGTTCCACTTCTACTCTCACGCCTTGTTTCTGAGACTCACATATTCTACTTAGTGGTTATTATCATAATGCTTAATGGTTTAAAGTGTACACTGACAGCTCCTTATCTTTTCATGGTATCTTCTTAAAGCTAATGCTTCAGCTGTGGTAGCAACAGCAACAGGTTATTTCATTGCTCTACAATGTCAGAAATTTCAGGATTAGGATGTGAGCTAGGACCAACAGATGCCATAGCAATGTGCTCACAGCCACATCTCTTTTTCTGTTAAGTGAGCAACATTATATGTGATTCCATGTTACTAGATCAGTTATTCTATGTGGTTCTGGATATTGGTGCTGGCCAGGGCACTGTGGGCAGGCAAAGGAGAACCCATGTCTAGACCACACGGCAGTCCCAGTCAGGATGAATTATTGCCCTTTCCAAGATCAAAGAGATTCACTCTATCAACTTGAAACTTTTTGATCTCTTTTAAGGTTATATTAGAGGCTCATCACTTATCTATGCTGCTGGCAGGATGCCAATGGCAGGTGCTAGATGTGCCTTGGTGAGCCCATGAATAGTGTCAATCTCTGCCAGCTTGGCTAATCTTTCACTGGGGTAGCCAATGATAAATGTTGGCTTACATCTCCTAGCTATATTAGCCTGTTCATTTGGATGCATGATGCCTCTTCTGCCATGAATGCTGTCTTGTGGATGTTGACAGGTAATACAAAATCCTTACACATTTTTCCCGCTTCCATAGTTTGATTCGCATGGCTCTTTCTCGATCTGCCTTGTCCCCAGGTAACTAAACATGCTCCTTTCAGAGTTTCAACTCTGACCAACTAACTAAGCCATTTACCATTGCCCATAAGTCTACGTATACCCTTAGTCCAAACCGCTTTTCTCTACACAAAAAGTGAATAATCAGGTTCAATTACCTGAGCTCTTCCCACTGTCCCTCTGGAACTGTGGTATTGTTGTGACACGTATAGGCAATATAAAGCAATGGGAGGTTTGTCTGACTTTTTCAGTGGCATTTTAGGGGTCTGCTTCTATTCTCTCTCTCTCTCTCTTTGCTTGTGTGTGTCTCTCTCTCTACCATTTTCCCTCCCCTGCTTTCTCTGGTTTTATTCAAAGATAGTAAATGGGTTTCCACTCCTCACTGTATTTTAGGGGCTTTTCTGAGTGAGGCCCTCATGCAACAGCAGGTCATGTGTTACTCATATCCACATGCCATGCCAGCCCAGCAATGAACCAAATTCGGCTTTTTCCTCCTCCATCAGCTGGTCAAGGGGAGCCCCCAGCATGTCACATGTGAGCCAAGGAAACTGAAGTAGTACCAGATGTGACACTGGGGTCTGGGTGTCCTGTTGTGCAGTTTACTTGTGCCCTTTGGGTCTTCTCAAGCTTAATCCTGGAGGCACCACTTCCATTTAACTATGAATTGTGTCTGGGCTTTTTCATGTCAGCATCTCACATTGGACAGAACACATCTCTTGATCTATAGCTCCAGTCACATGATCTTTTGATAAATCATAGTCAGATACTTAGTTCCAATCAGGTCTTAAAATCTTGTCAGGAGAGGTTTTCGAAAGATACAGTTCTCTACATAACTTTCTCAACTCCGGCCCCAAGCAAAGCTAGAAGTGTAACAGTACTCCCATGTGTGGAATATGCTACCTCCAAAATTCAAGACTCTCAAGTGCTGTGCTTCTTTCTTAATGGAGAAGGAACAAGGTGAAATAATTTGTCCTTTCTTTGAAAGAGATGTGCTGGCATGCCCAGACCACTGGGTTCCTATAATCTTCTCCCAATATGGCAGATCCTGAATCTGTGTAAGATTCAGCACCCATCTTCTTGGGTATATGTTTCATTCCAAGGCATCCAAATTACTTGCCACTTACTGTTTTGTAGACTAATGTGATGTTTTGAATTGTCCAGACAGTCCAGGCCCCATTGGAATAAATTACGACAGAAAACATGAGAATTTAAAGCCCTGGAACTACATTGTAAATATATATTTTTAATGATCTTTCTTGATTAGTATGGAAAAGAATACATCTGCCAGATCAATAGCTTCACAACATACATCAAAGTCTGTGTTAATCTCTAATAAATCTACCACACTTAACAAGTGCAATTGGGACTGCTTTTTGGTTAAAGATGGTTCATCATTACCCATCATCTATTGGGTTTTGTAGGGTCCAGAATGATGAAATAAAAATGGATATGATAGGGACTACCAATCATAAGGGTGGCACTACATGCTGTTATTCCAGGATGTGGTACCATTTTTATTTACTTGAGGGGTCAATTTTGGGAGCTTCAACTTGACCTTTCTTTGAATAGTCTTAGTTGTACAGACTGCAGAACCAGCATAAGGATTCTATCAACTCCTAAATGCCTCTTCCAATTATGTATTTAGGGAATAGAGACATGATCAGGTGAGTCTATGGACCTCAGTGAATCTATTTGTTTTCTTACATCTATCACATGTCTGTTCTATCAGAGGGACCATTACAGCAAATATCAATGTCAACTCAGAGTCTCGATCCAAAAGCTCTAGAAAGATCTAGACATTCCCCTTCTTCCACTGTATTGTGTATACTCAAGTGAATAGCCATTGAAGAAGAACTGCAGGAGTTATTACTGTATATACTTGCCATGATGTTTCAGATTCTTTATCATAGGGACCCAACTATTCATCAACTGATTGTCTTGGAGTGTGAGAACTATCTCAGGTGTCGAAACTTGGGAAGAGATGATGACTTCTGCTGTGGCAGCTGACGTCCATCTTCTGCTCACCAATTTATAATTTCTTAATTTTATCTACTAAGCAATATATGTATTGACTCTCCTTCTTTTATGCCTTAGAAAATACCATGTTTTATTAATTCCCTCCACAGATACCTTTGGGTTAGGCTTCCTATCCACCTGTCCAATCTTGTTCTCCATGACAGCAATTACATCTACTTTGCTTCTGATGGCAGGTGGGGTCACCTGCCTGTTGTTATACCATGATCCTATCATCTCTATTGCTAGCACAGAGCTCAATTCTTTAACAGAATCATCTACTCTTTGTTCCCGTCTGCATAGAACAGCCACTAGGAGACTATCAGGGATGCTGGTGCCTCCCTCACCAACGCATTCCCTACCACCTGTGCACATAATCCCTTGATAAATCACAGTCAGATAAGCAGTTTCAATCAGGTCCTAAAATCTTGTCAGGAGAGGTTTTAGAATGATACAGTTCTCTACATAACTTTCTCAACTCTGGCCCCGACCAAGGCTAGAAGTGTAATAGTATTCCCATGTGTGGAATAGGCTACCTCCAAAATTCAAAAGGGGCTCTCAAGTCCTGTGCTTTCATGAAGAACATAGCTATTCCAGTCTTCTGTAGCAGTTCTATTCTAGCATATCCACTTATCTGGGCATTTTCATATTCCTCTTTCCATAGAGAGCAGTAGCACTTCTGGCATTATGTCTGACATGAACCACTGCTTACTTCCAAGATTTTTTGAGCCATCCCCACACTCAGGGTTATTGCCAAGGTAGTAAATACTGTGTCACAGGAAAGTGCCACACACACCCCCATACAAACAAGCTTTATATTCTATGACCTTGATCTAACATCTTTAGGACCCACTCACAGAAATGGTCTTTGATTCCCATTTTAGCATAGTCCTAAAGCTATTTTGGCATATAGTCTATCTCCTGCCTTGGTAAGAGAGTTGGTTTATAATTTAACTTCAGTTATGTCCTTGGGGAACAGAGAAGGTAGGACAGATCCTGAGCATCTTGAAAGGCAGGCAGGGGGCTGATTTAAGGCATCTCACAGTTTTTAAGTCAGGAGGCAGGGTAGCAGTACTCTATCTCCAACGAAGTGAAGAAAGGTATTTCTGCAGGGCCAGATAGTTCAGGGGAATTTGGAGATTTGAGGTTCTCAAGGGCACGTACCAACTAATCCCATCCCAAGTCTCAGAGTCCCACTCCTTCCCCATGAAGATGATTTTGGCATAGAAGACAGCTAGGCCAGGTGCTGAGACTTCTCTGAAGATCTGTTGTCTTCTAATTAAGTCCTGTTTTGACTCTCAGTTGTACTTTCTCTCTGCAGGAGATGAGGGCTCTTTTTAATAGCTTCCAAGGAAGTTTTCTGCCACTCACTTTGATTTAAATTGTTGTTAGCTATATCTGAGACTGTCATTATCTCTCTTACATGAATCAGTGTTGCTTAGGTCAGTCACCTAACACCATAGTCCTTAGAGTTGTTATTTCCTGATACATCTCAAACACCCATCACGTTGCACTAGATAGTGCATCCCTTTCACATGGATCTATCCCATTAGACCTTAAGACAACATCTTGGCAATTACATTGCATGCCAGAGACTCTCAAGACTCCACTTACCACAATGACAGCGTCCCCATTGCCGTCCAGCCAGTGAGGGATCTGATTTCAGAATACCACCTCAGCACCGTTTGTGCTACCAACTGCCCTTAGTCCACAAGCAGAGCCTGTGAGGGGAAATGGAGTGCTCTCAAGAGAGGAAGAGCAAGGGAATCAGTAACAGGGACAGGACAAATGCTAAGCAAGAATCTGACTTTGGACACCACAGAGTCAGTCCTACCTTCCAGCAACTAGACTGGCCTTTTCTGCTCGTCTGTCACCATCTGAAGTCTGCAGTAGGTAAGGAAGGAAGCACATAGCAATTTCTGCTCCCATTTACCAATGTATAATTCCTTACAGAGAAAACAGCTGTAAATTGTAATCACCAGCACTCACAGTAACTTGGTGATGATATGCAGCAGAGAAAGGGAACCTGGGCTGGGCACCAACAGTACCCACTATACAAGAAAGTAGGATTCTGTGCAACAAAATGTAAAACATCTAATAGAATTAACTCATTGATTATTAATAAGTCATCATTGATGATTAATAAATAAAATAATACATGTTTTATAGTCAAATGAACAGCTGCTGGTGTGGGATGGGTTCCTTATCACTAGAAAGATGCAATAAGCCCTGGCTGGTCATATGAAGCCAGCAAAAAGCAGGTTCAGTGGGCTGCAGGTATATTCTAAGTCTAAGATGCTATTACTACACTTCAGTGGACAGGAAGAGAAATTAGGAAAATGAGTGGGGAAATAAGACAAAATGAGAAGGGGAAAAATAAAATCAAAGCCCTAAAGAAGAGGGTATTTAGCTAAAGTCATTGGCTATGGACAAGGTTGGGGGTGGTTATAAACCCCTGAAATGTTATGCTAAACTGTGTATAAAGGGAGCATGGGCCAGGAATGGTGGCTTATGCCTGTGATCTCAACAATTTGGGAAGCCAAAGTGGGCAGATCATTTGAGCTCAGGAGTTCCAAACCAGCCTGGGCAACATAGTGAGACCTTGCCTATACAAAAAAAAAAGAAAGAAAGAAAAAGAAAAATTGGCTGGATAAGATGGCATGCACCCATGATCCCAGCTGCTTAGGAGGCTGAGGTGGGAGGATCACTTGAGCTCACGATGTTAAGGCTGCAGTGAGCTGTGACTGAGCCATTGCACTCCAGCCTGGGCAACAGAGTAAGACCCCATATCTCAATAAAAGTGAGGGAGGGAGAAGCGTACATTTTGGTGGAAAATCAACCCATAGTTTTCTTCATATCCACAAAAGTTTCTGTGCAATAAGCAGACATTGAGGGCCAGTGAGAGAGGGGATCTTTCTTAGAGAAACAAAAATTCTTCATTGGAAACTCCCCTCACTTGCCACACATCATGGCCGGGCTTCCTTGCACTGTTTTTGAACATGTGTTGATTGAATTTCTGTGAGAAGATTGAAAGAAAAACGTCAGAGAATAAAGACTCCACCTGAAATTCTGCCATATGGCTTACAAGTTGTAGACCGCAATTTTACACGCCTAGTGTTCTAGTGGAGAAGAGACCAAAGTGACTGAGGACATTTCATTTGTCCTAAATTTGAAATGAAGCCATTCCTGGTGACTGCCCCAAATCCCTGCTATAACCCATTCTCTTGCCACATACATTTTGACTCTTACTGCAGTGAGAGAAAGCTCAAATTTGGGATTAAATTATAAGCAAGAATTGTCACAGAGAACAGAAAATTCATATTGTATATTTAATACATGTCTCTTAAATCAAATAAGCCCCAGGTCTGCATCAACAGCTCACAGAAAGAGGAAAAGACACTCAGTCCTTGCTATTCATGAGCAGCTCCACTTCATGATTCATTGGTGAGCATGGGCCTGACCTGCAGGACATGCCCTTCTGCGATTTTTATTAGGACAACATTGATTTGGTCTATTGGATAGACTCATGGAAGGGATTTTATGGTTAATTTAAATGACTTCCTCATTTTGCCAATTAATAAGCTGAGACTCAGAGCAGAGAAATGTCATGCTTGAGAATGGCAGAGTGAACCTAGCCCTAGATAATACTGTAGAGAACTAAAAGCAAAGATTCTGCAACCAGATGGCCTGGAGCCAAATACAGACTACTGTTTATTGGATGTATAACCTGCAGCAACCCAGGTAACCTCACAGTTTACTCCCATATACAATGGGGATAATGTTATTGTAGACACAACTGAGTGCTTGGAATGGCTTAGCACAGGAATGGTACATAAGGAGGGCTCATTAATATTAGCTTTATTGTTGTTATTTGGATAAAGGTCACCAAGTTCCAGATGCAGTATTTTGTTCAATAAAGAACACTGGATTCAAACTTCTGGATCTTTCACCTACTAGATGGGACATTTTGGACATGTGACAATCTCTATGAGGTTATTTTCTTATCTGGAGAGTGGTGTTAATAGATCCTTCTTCATGGAACTGTGTAAATACAAAAATAATGAATGAAAAGCACCTCACGTTGAGAAACACAGAATACTGCTTGTCCTGCTCCACCACCCATGACTCCTCTCCTGAGGGCCTGTGATTTAGGACTTCATATTTGGAGAGAAGAAGGTAAACGGTAGCAATCCTACAGAAAATTAATATCATTTTTATACAGTCTATGCAATTTTATCTAAGTAATTTTCATTATCCTCAATCCAAAACTGTGTCTACTATTAGCCCCATTTTACAGATGGGGGAAGAGGGTCAGGAACATAAAAAACCTTCTTCAAGCCTACAGTGTTATATGTGCTAGAGTAAGGATTCCAATGAAGGTGCCAGGATGCACTCTCCTCCTCTGCTCCTGTAGAGTGGGCACCTGACATCACAGTCTTCAGCCACACCCATATGTAACCTGCTGCGCTAGTCCCTAAGGTGAATATACATGTAGGAAAAGGAAGGGAAGTATCATTTATTGGGTGCTCCTATATGTAGGCTTTCTGCTATCACCTTTACCGATATTATCACATTTACTAAGACACGACATCCTGGAAGCCTGGAAACCAGCTTTAAAAAAAGAGTGCAGTGTTTTGTCTTGTCTTTTACCACTATTTGATTTTTTTCATTTTAATACTAAGGTAAGCAACACTGGTGAAGGGGCCCATGGGTCTGTCCACACAGGTGTTTACTCAGACACCTTTCTTCAAACAATTGCATTAAGTGAACTGCAAGTTGAGGAGCGGCCAAAATCAATTGCAGTAGCAGAGTCCATATGGGTTGTTATCTGCACAAATATTAAAACACCTTCTATGAATTTAGAATTACTTCTAATCCAATAAAGAGTGGTGTCTGGAATTCATCAGCTGCTGGTCCAGAAGCTATCACTGGAAGCACCAGCACTGACACAGACCTGGCTGTGGGTAATTTGAGTTTAGGAAGTCAGCTTATCTGAACTGCAGAGTTGCTGCCAATGTAGCCATTTCTTAAAGAAACCACAGTTGTTACAACTATGGTGATTAGGCTGACACATACCTAGGAGCTCCTTTCCTATGTTAATCTACATATTGCCAACCCAGCATTTTAAAAAATTAAGCATTATAACCAGACCACTGATGATAATTTTAGCTACATGCATGAACATAACTTATTGTTATATTAATAATAATTAACATGGTATTAGTTTTCCCAAAGGGTATGCAAATATTTTCTTTCACACTTACTAATCTGGGAAATGGGCTTCGATTATTTTTATTCCCAATTTACAGATAACACAAGAAAGCAGAGAAATTCAGTGATTTTACCCAAGATTACACAGCTGAAAATTCACGCATTCTTAGATAGTCCTGAGTGTTTTTACCCAAAAGGTAGCTACTATTCCAAGAAGCCAGATGCTGACGTTACATTAAACTAAGTCAAATCCTAGCTTTCCCATGTAAGAAATGTGAGCCTTTGAATAAAGTACTTAACATGTTTAAACATGTTAAGAATTTTAATCTGTAAGCTAGGGGAATAATAGTATCTACATATTACTTACATAATATTGTGAGAATTTAAAATCATTCATGTAAATCACTTAGAACAGTACCTGGTATATTGCATGGATTCCCTGAATTTTAAATCTCTTAACCTTTCATAGATACCACACTAAAAACATTTTAGCAATATACTAATAATTTTGGAAATAGAGCTAAAAAGCACCAATATTCAAACCCTGACCTAATACTTCCAACAGCATAAATTTGGTTAAGTGTCTAAATATAACATGTTAAGAGGGACCAGATTATTTGTTACCAAAATAACAAATATTTTGGTATTTGTTACCAATCCCACAGGATACACAACAAAACGTAAGTGGAAATACTTTGAAATTTGCAAAGTGCTATGGAAATATCAGAAGTTATTATGTTGGCATAATAAAACTCCAGTCAACAGAAATAATACTACAGAATATAATACTGACTCATTGCACATATCCCATACACAGTGCACTGCATGGGATTTTTTCCAGATGTTTTCAAGTATAATTGACAAAAATTATATAAACATAAGGTATATAACATAATGTTTTGATAGATGTAAACATTGTGAAATGATTACCACAATCAAGCTTATTCGCATCTTCATCATCTCACATGGTTACCTTTGGTAGAGGTGAGAACACTCTAGATTATAACAAATTAAAGCTACGTGGCATAATATTATTAGTCACCATGCAGTACATTAGATCTCCAGAATTTACTCATCTTGCAAAACTGAAACTTTGTACCCTTTGATCATCATCTCCCCATTTCCCTTGCCTCCTACCACCTGGCAACCACCATTCTACTCCATTTTAGAAAATACCATTCTATTCTTTACTCTGCTTTTATGAGCTTGACTTCTTTAGATTCTACATGTAAGTGATCATCAAGTATTGGTCTTGTCGATTTCGTTTATGTTTTGAAAACTACCAGCTCTTTATTTTGTTGCTCTTTTCTATTGTTTTTCTCATCCATTTCTCCACATATTTTTATTGTTTCCTCCTTCTGCTGGCTTTGGGCTTTGTTTGTTCTTTTTGTTTTTGTTTTTTTAATTCCTTGAGGTGTAGAGTTAGATTTTTTATTTGAGATTATTCTTTTTTTGTAACATAGGCAATTCCATTTACAAGATGTAAATTGCCCCCTTACGTGTGCTTTTGCTGCATCCCCTGAATTCTGACATGTTGTATTCCCATTTTCTAAAGATTTTATTTCTCTTTGAGTTTTCTTTGATTCATTGGTTGTTTAGAAGTATATTGCTTACTTTCCACATATATGTGTGTTTTTCTATTCTCCTTAATATTGATTTCTAGATTTATATTATTGTGGTTGGAAGATATACTTGATATGATGACAATCCTTATAAGTTTGTTTAAAATTGTTTTGTGGCCTAACATATGATCTCTCCTGTAAAATGTGTGCATGTGCTTGAGAATGTGTATTCTTCTGCTGTTAGAATGAATGTTCTGTATATGTCTGTTAGGTCTATTTGGTCTACAGATGATCCTTGACATAGAGCGATTCCGTTTGCTTACAACTTTTTAACTTTATGATGGGTTTATGGGAAATAACCTGCATAACTCAAAGATGATCCATATGGTGTTGTCTAGTGTACAGTTTCCTTGTTTATTTCCTACCTGGATGATGTATACATTGTTGAGGTGGTGTCCTCTAGTATTATTGTATTGCTGTCTGTTTCTCCATTTGGTTTTGTTAATATTTGCTTTATATATTTAGTCGTCTCATCCTTGAGTGCATTTGTGTTTACAACTGTTATATCCTCTTGATGAATTGACCCCTTTATCATTATAACTGCCTTCTTTGTCTCTTGTGACAGTTTTTTACTTAAAGTCTATATTGTCTGCTGTAAATATAGCCACCCATGCTCTCTTTTGGTTACCATTGCATGAAATATCCTTTACCATGCCTTCACTTTCAGCCTATGCATATCTTTAAAGCTAAAGTGAGTTTTCTTGACACACCATATAGTTGGATCGTGTTTTTATTTTTTAATCCATTCAGCCACTCTGCATCTTTGGATTGGAGATGTCATTTCATTTCTATTTAAAGTGGTTACTGATAACTAAAGGCTTGCTATTGCCATTTTGTTAATTGTTTTCTATTTTGTACATTGCTGTTCCTTTCTCTCTTTCTGTCTTCCTTTGTGATTTGATGATTTTAATAGTAGTACACTTTTATTCCTTTTTCTTTATCATGTGTGTATCTGCTAAAGGGTTTTTTTTCTTTGCATTACTGCAATGTTTACATAAAACATCTTATAATGGTTGATTTTAAGCTGATAATTTATTTTTAATTGTATATCTTCCCTACACTTTATGTTATTGATGACACAATTTCCATATTTTATATTGTGTAGTCATTAATACATCATTATAGGATAATTATTTTAATACTTTTGAGCTTTAATTTTATGCTAGAGTTAAAAGTGATTTATATGTCACCATTATAATATTAGAGTGTTCTGAATTTGGCTATATCCTTTTACCAGTGAATTTTATATCTTCACATGTTTTCATGTCCTAATTATTTTCCTTTCATTTGAACTCAAAGAACTCCCTTTAACATCTTGTAAGGCAGATCAAGAGATGGAGAACTTCCTCAGCTTTTGTTTGTCTGGGGAAAGTCTTTATCTTGCCTTCATTTCTGAAAGATAGTTTTGCCAGGTTTTGTATTCTTGATTGTCAGGGTTTTTCCCTTCAGAAATTTGAATACATTACACTACTTTCCTGGCCTGCAAGGTTTCTGTTAAGAAATTCATAGATTTATGGAGGTTCCTTTATATGTCATGAGCAGCTTTTTTCTTGCTGTTTTCAAAATTCACTCTTTGCTTTTGACTTTTGATACTTTGATTACCATTTTTTATCAGTGTAATCTTTTGGGGATTCATCCAGTTTAGGGACTTTTGAGATAAATGAACCTTGATGTCCATATCTCTCCCAAGATATAGGAGGTATTCAACAGTTGTTTATTTAAATAAACAAACAACTTTTCTCTTTTCTTTTTTTCTAGAATCCTGTAATGCACAGAGTGATTTTTTATGGTATTCCATAAATTCTAGAGACTTTCTTCATCTTTTTAATTCTTTTTCTTTATTCTCTTCTGACTGGAAAATTTCAAATGACCTGCTTCTGAATTCTCAAATGTTTTCTTCTGTTTGATCAGTGCTGCTGTTGTTCTCCATTAAAGTTTTCATTTCAAACAGCTCCAGAATTTTTATCATTCTTTTTATGATTTTTATCTATTTGTTCAACTTCCTGTTTTGCTCGTGTGTTGTTTTACTGATTTCATTGAGCTGTCTGTGTTCTCTTATAACTCACTGAACTTCCTTAAAATAATTATTTCAAATTTTCTCAGGCAACTTACATATCTCTAATTTTGGGGGCAGGTTACTGAACAATTATTGCATTCTTTTGATGGTGTCACATTTCCTTGATTTTTCATGGTCCTTGAAGTCTCATGCTACAGCCTTCACAACTGAGGAAGCAGTCACCTCTTCTAGTTTTTTGTTTTTGTTTGACTGGTTTTGGGAGAACAAGACTTTCATCAGTCAAACTGCCTAGGTATTTTTGTGGTCTTTCAGGATTTTTCTATGGATGTAGCCTCACCACTCCTTATGTTACTTTTGGGAGAGGGAAGTCTTAGGACTGTATTCTTTTTCTCAATTCCATAAAACTAGCCTGGGTGTGGAGAGTTTACCATTTAATTTCCCTAAGGTAGTATCTTGAAGTGGTCAAGGTTAAGCATCTTTTGCCAATCCAACAGAGTAGAGGTAGTTGTCTGCATGTGCACCTGCATGGTCTGCAAGGGCTTATTCACATGCACATGGTAGAAGGGGAGGACACACAGAGTAGTGGGACATGCATGAGTATATTGGGGGATAAGTATGCAGTTGATGTATCATACTAGATAAATGGGTAGGCCTCTTGGCAAAGTCATAAGGCAGTTAGTATAAACCATGGCCCTTTGTTGTATTCCATGCCTAGTTGTTATGAGGCCTCACCCCATTTTCCTGTTCCTACCTGCCCCCAGACTGTTCAGACATGCTGCTCCCCTCAGTATTCTGAGTGCAGAGAGAAACAAGTGGGCTTTGTGGGCAGGAACCTGCGTGGTTAGAGAAGCAGGCACTCAAGTGTGCTCTCACTTTCCCCCATGGATAAATTCATAAAGTGAGGAGATCTGTACTGGCAATGAACAGTGCTACTTTGGGGATGGGTGACATGGGTAGAATGAAACTGTTCTTGTGCTCTTCAGTGTGCCTGCTCTCAGATTTTCTTCTCCCAGCAGAGTGCAGGGACCTCTCTGCTTAACTCCTGGGCTCTCCTCCATGGATGGTTGTCAAAATCAGTATTTCTGTGAGGATAAAAGGGTTGAAAATTCTTATTCTGCCATCTTTCTGACATCCTCAATGCCTTCTATACTGAATCACATGTCATTTTCACAAAGACCTTAGGGAGCAGATATTAGTATCCACATCCTATGGATGAATATGTTGAGGATGAAAGCAATAAAGTAATTTGACCAAAGTCACTCAACTAGTAAGTGATGGGTAGGATTTGACCCAAAATAAAATCCAGGTCTTGACCTTAAGGTCTTAAACACTATACTATAAAGATGAGCTAGTAAGATGTATAATGGCAAAGTAAGAACCAACAATAAAAGAATAGCATACTTTTATAAACGCAAATGCTTATCAGAAAACAATAAATTACCTCTAGCTTGTACGTTTTTCATCTTCATATATGGATACTGTCCCCATTTTGGGGTTTTACTAAGGAATACCAAGTGATCTCTAATCAAATCTGCTTAACTATTTGTAAGTCGTTCAGCTAGAGTCTACCACTCAAAGAAAAAAGAAACAGAAAACCAGAAAGCATTTAAAGATAGTGACCCCCACCCCACCAAGGTATTCCAGAGAAGAAAATTGAAATGCCATTTCAATGGAAAAAAATTTGAATTTATAATCTTCAGTATTTCAATCTGTTATTTTGGAGTTTGGCAGTATTACAAATGTATTTGCTTCTTTTTAAAGGAAAATACTGTCAGAAATTTGATTGCATTTATTTTTATCTACTAATCCTATTTAGAAGAGGCCAATGTTGAGGGATATTTCTTTTTTTTAACTTAAAAACAGATCAAAATAAGTTTTCCTTTTTCCCAAAAACAAAAAAAGTTTTCAATGCATTTTAATGAGACTCAAACTGTCTCCCTGTGTGCTTTCCCTTAAGTTATCCATTTTTAACTGTCTCCGGATCTTGGTATTTTGATGTCATGGACAGGAATTGCGGCTGTGTGTTTCCAGTCTCCCTGACCCGCTTCCTCATGTGTTCACTGAAATAGGCTTAGAAGTATCTGCATCTCTGTATGGAGGCACGCTAAATGTCAGTCCTCCCATCGGCTCCACACAGAAGAGGCTCCAGAAGACCTGCTGGTCTCATATCCAAATTGCTGTGGCCCTTGCCTCGCTGTTTGTTTTTTTCTTTTTTCCTATTAATATTTTAGCACTTGGGTTGCATGAGCTTGGGAAGTGCTTTTGTCTCAGTAGGGAGTAGAAGACAAGCTCCTATGCACAGATTTTTTTCTCAGAGACAGAGAACTGGTACTTAGGATCTGACTAAAGAGCAGAGTCTCCACTCACAGACAGTTGGAGAACTGGTACTTGGATCTGACTAAAGAGCACAGTCTCCACTACCTCTTTTTTTTGGGAGATTAGAGGGAGTAAGTGTTCATGTTAAACTTTAAGAAAGCCAAAGGAGAAAGAAGAGAAATATAGGTTAGTTCAATATTGGACAGAAGAGAAGAACAGAAAAGAAGAAGAGATGGTAAAGAAAAAGGCTAAAAAGAAGAAAGTTGAGAAGGAAGGAAGCATTGAGAGGAATGAAGAAAGAAAAGAATGTAAGTTCTACACTTCACACTGAGGTTGCAATGATAGGTGAATTTACAGTAGGATTGAATGATTAAGAAGGAAAGATATTGAGGGAGAAAGAGAGAAATGAAGATTCCTATAATGTCTACTGTGTATCAGCCATGTAGTTACAGCTGTGAAGCTACTCTCGCATTCAATCTTTACCACGTTTGTATAAAGTGCATATGAAGAAAGTTAAGCTCAGAGTAACTTTGAAAGTTACATAAATTTCAAAGCTAATAGCAGAATCTAGTCTTTCCCAGTCATTACATTATAGAGTAAACCCTTGTTGAGGATCTTCTAAACAGGTGTCATATGCTGTATCAGTTTTCCAAATGAGTGGTAGAGTATCTGCTCTTCAGAACCTCACAATAAAGAAGGACAGATTTTTTTTTAACAGCAAGTAGTCTAATCACAGGTTGATACGGCAGGGCTAAGAATCTGGAGAAGTCTATACAATACAAACCCATCTCTGAGTTTTAAGATCCAAATTAGAAGTTCAAATTCATTCTAGCTAGGCTGGAATGATCCTAAACTCTTTAGACAATTGATGTAAACTCCTTGGATGTGGAATTCATGTGCTACTCAGTTTTACTTCAAATTGGAGGAGTTTTCCTGTAGCAAAGGCTTCCCACCTATAGTAGGATCAGTCTTGGAAAAGTTTCTTATTCAAGTCTAGAATATTGTATGTGGAAGAACTATAAGCTCCAGGCTTTAAGGATTGTCACAAGCCAGAGAGAACGAATGTCAAAATGGCTAAGTCTAGGGGTAAGAATTAGAAGGTAAGGAAGGGTTGTAAATTGGGCAAGGATTTTAGATTTTATTTTCAGGGTGAAAAGAAGCCATGGAGGGTTTTCAGCAAAGGAATTGGTGTAATCTTACTATGTGTTACAAGGATGACTCAGGGAGGCGAGGAGAAGAGTAAGTGAACAACAAAGGAAGTGAGAGACCAGTTGGTAGACAAATTCAGTCATCTGGGTAATAAAAGATGATGACTAGAACTGGGTAGTAGTAGTGGAGATGAAGAGATTCAGATTCGGAACATATTGTAGTGACATGGTCCCTGGGACTCTCTGATCAATTTGATGTAGTGTGAGGGCAGAATAGAGAAAGGAGAAATGCCTTCTGTTTCCATTTGGGCAGCATATTGGAAAGTAATGTATTTATGGAGATCTGAAAAAATGAGTAAAAAAAGAATTTTTTATTGTGTGCTAAGTGGTATTGCCATATAGAAACAGCAGCTTTCTCTTGGACTTTTTAGCTGGAGATGCATATTAAATACACAAGTGAAGAAGTCTGGCAGATAGTTGGACCTACAAGTCAAGTTTTAATGGAAGAATTGGGGAAGAGGCACAAATTGGGCCGTCTCCACCATATCCAGGAAACATGGCATAGAAAGAGAAAGGAAGAGACCAAGATCTAAGCCATTATGTATTCCTATATCTAATAGGCCAAACAGAGAAGGAACCAGCTCAGAAGTGAAGAGGAATGACCAATGAGGTAACAAGAAAACTGTGAGAGGGTGGTCTCAAGAAAGACAAGAAAAGAGAGCATATCCATATGAAGGAGATGGTCAGATGATCTAGATACTGCTTAGAAGTCCTGTGCAATGAGAACAAGAAGCAGTCATTGAATTAGGCCAGATAGAGTCACTGGTGATCTGGAGAAGAGTGGTTTCAGTCGAGTGCTTAGTATGGAAGACTGAATTGAATGGTATGAGGAAGGAAGGAGAGAAGAATTAGATGTAGGAAGACTGTAAAACCAATGTGAAAGGCAGCAGAAAAATGGAGCAGTTCTTTGAGATAAACCAGAAATTAAGAGAGAATGCTTTTAGGTTAGGTTTTTCTGAGATGAGAATAAATACACAAGTAATGTATGAAGAAAGAGTTTCCAGGAATACTAGTTATGGAATTGGGGAATATAATGGGGCAAGAGGAAGCTCAGCAAAGGTGAGATCCCAGGCAAAGTTCTGTTCAGAGTAGCTCCAGCATGAAGCCTTAAGGGAACCCTGCGGTAAAGTTACTCCCAGAGTTCTCCTTACCTTAAACACCAAGAGCTGAGTACTCACAATCCTGCCTCCTCCCAACTTAGGAAATGAATTCCAAGTACTTCTGGACTTCTGAGAGGACATGAGAAATGAAGCACAGTAAAAGGAAACATGGGGTATCTGAGACGAGCACCATCTAAGAGATTGATCTACTTTCCTGATAGAAATTTTAGTAGAGACTTGGCATCTTTCTTTCAGGACACCTATTTTTATTGTGCAGCACAGATTTTCCTTCAAAAGATCTTCACTGAGCACCTACTATGTGCTTTTTCTGTCTTGCTGTATTCTGTGGTTTGCAGCAAGGGATGGAATTTGGGCCTTTCTGCACTAAGTTGTATGGTTCCCTTAAATGGACATGAATGAATATACAATCCAAAGATGAAAATTTGCAAATATTGAAGGTCTTTAATCATGCCTTCGATATCCATTTAATAATTAGCTATTTCACACTCAAACCCTGAGTACTTACCTGAAGCTCAGTTTAAAAAAACAAGCAGTTTTCCTCCTTTCTTCCTGCCTCTGACCAGAAATAAAAATGTTTCAATTTAAACTCTTTTGACAATTTAGTGTTGGCATGAGTGAGATAACGGATTCCTCCTCTCCCACTGTTCTATTAATGGAAGAAGAATATAGCTAATACTCATAATTTACAGGAAAAAGACAAGAGTATTACATAGTCTGATTTCATATACCCCCAGCTCTAAGTTATGTGGGTTACAAAAATAAATAAATAACTTCAATCTCCAGTGTAGTTCATCCTGTTAGTGCTGAGACTACAGAGATAAGACACAGAGAGATTACCTGCTTTTGTAAAGCTATACAAAATCCAAAGATAATCCAGAAGATGCATGTAGTCCTAGCAAACATCAACCTCAAATGATTTGAATGTATTCCCATTTCTCTTCTATCCTGAAGGAATTGTTCATTAAAAATTTCAGTTGAGTACTAAGTATGGAAGACTGAATTGGGATGGGTACGTTGGCTCATGCCCGTAATGCCAGCGCTTTGAGAGGCTGAGGCGGGCAGATCACTCTGAGGTTAGGAGTTCAAGTTCAGCCTGGCCAACATGGTGAAACACCGTCTCTACTAAAAATACACAAAAAGCTGGGCATGGTGACTCACACCTGTAGTCCCAGCCACTCAGGAAGCTGAGGCAGGAAAAACGCTTGAATCCAGGAGGCAGAGGTTACAATGAGCCAAGGTTCTGCCACAGCACTCTAGCCCAGGTGACAGAGTGTGACCCTGTTTCAAAAAAAAAAGTTACTCTGAACAGTATTGTGACATCAAGATTTCTTTTTTTTTTTTTTTCTTTAGAGACAGGGTCTCACCATGTTGCCTAGGCTGGTCTCAAACTCCTGGGCTCAAGCAGTACTACTTTCTCAGCCTCCTGAGTAGCTGGAGCTATAGGCACATGCCATTGCTTCCAACTTAAAGACTTCTTATGCTTTTTTTTGTACCTCCCTCCTTTTTCATAGCCAAGACCATTGATTTGTTCAAAATATCATTTTCCTCAACAAGCTGTTCATCTGACAATAGAAGAGTGGTAATAAGTCCCAAAACAGTCCTAGCCTGCCTTGAAACCCTATTCCATAAATATTTCTCTTTTCTAGGGCACTTCAGAGTAAGTAGGTTTACTGAGCATGTGCAGATCTTCTCCCTTGGTCAGTTTCTAAAGACAGCCTCAAGATAACCATATATGGCTGAGTGTTTCATTGCAAAGAGGTGTATGGACATCGGTAGGTGAAAGAATGTGCCAATTTCCTAGGTAGTAGAAAAATATGACCCTTCATTGGTCCAAACTGGGACCTGAAGGCTTCTCTATCCCTCAAGCATCATGGAGCTCCTTTGGTAACTACTGTGGTGTGCCACCAGATGGCCCCACTTCAGGGCTGAGGCACCCCCAAGGCAGGCTGTTCAACTGGTTGGCAACTGCATTGTTTCCTAGGAGTGCCCTAATGAAGTACCACTGGTTGAGTGGCTTAAACAACAGAAATGTGTCAACTCTCAGCTCTGGAGGGCAGAAGTTCAAAATCAGGGTATTGGCAGGGTTGGCTCCTTCTGAGGGATGGGAGAGCCAAAAATCTGTTCCATACTTTTCTCCTAGTTTCTGTAGCCTCTGCATTCCTTGGCTTGTAGGTGGCATTCTCCCTTGCCTTCACATCATCTTCCCTCTACGGGTCTATGTCTCTGTGCCCATGCTCATTTCTTGTATTGGATTAGGGGGCATCCTAATGACATCATCTTTATTTGATCATCTGCAAAAGCCTTATTTCCAAATAAAGTCACATTCACAGGTTTCAGGACTTAGGATTTCAATATATTTTTAGGGAACACAATTTAGTACATAACTATAACTGAGAGCTTACAGATAAAACCCCTGCAAGATTGCCCTCAGCCGAAGACAGCCACCTCTCCCAAGTCGTTCCTTTTCCCTGTGTTAACCCACATCCTAAAACTGAACACTGAAGGTGTTATCAAGGCCTGAACACTCTACTGTGATTCAGCATAATTCTATAGGGACATCCCAGCTCCAAAATTTCCTATAAGTTGTCACAGACATCTGTCTGGCCCTTCTTCCTTCCCTTTCCCCATAGACATTACTGGAAAGCATACCCCAATAAACATTCTGCAGGAAACTGTCCAAATCAGAATCTGCTTCCTGAGTCACACCACGTATAGTAGCGCTTCTCTGAGCTTTCTCTGAGCCAGATACTGGAGACCAGAAACAAGACATTCCCTGACTTCTGTGGCCTTCCTCAATATCAGAACATATTATCAAGTACAGAAAGAAAGACTTTCATCACACATAATCTGCCTTTGAAGATTGGGCAGATTATCGTGTGACTTGTTTATCTTCTTCCTTTTCTCCCAAATCTTAACCAATAAGCATATCCTCCATCTTCTATTTGCAAAATCTGCTTCTTGAATTAAAAAAAATTGAGAGGACAAACTATTGTCAATTAAGCATAACTAGGAGCTAGACATTTTGTATATGTGATCTCATTGAATTCTCTCAAAAACTCTATTGCCTTCACATTACAAATGGAGAAACAGAGATTCTATGAGGATCAATAAGGACTCAGCTCATCTGGCTTATTACAGACCCAGCAAGGATGAAAACCCCAGGGCTTTTGATTCCAGAGTGTGTGCTCTTTCTATCACACCAGTGGCTCCCAGACATATTCTACAGGCCAATCAATTGAAAGCAAACCAAAAAATTGGCAAATAGAAGTAGAGTAAACAACTTTGGGTTTTGCCAGGAATATAAAAAAGTAAAAGCTTCAGTCTTCTGCCACCACTATTTCATAATAAAACGGACATTTGAACCCAGAAGACTTTGTAAATATCAAATCTCAAAACAGAGGATTAGCACTTACAATTGAATCAATTTAGCTTCATGGAAAATATACCACATTGCACTTCATTTTACTCATTTTGCCACAGATTTGTGAAACTTTTTTCAAAGACTGGTAGAGATCTCGGAAAGAAAAACAAAGTTTGAACATCCCCTAAAAGTTCTGGGTTTTATTCACACTAAAGTGTAAATGACCTCTTCAGGTTAGTTAGCAAAATATGTTGAATGTCTAAGAAGATGTATCTAAGTCAACTTTGATATGATCCAACGTAACTAAGGACTATATGGGAATGCTATTATACATTTCAAGAAACAAAGCAAAAGCGAAACAAATTTGTATTTTATAACTTGTCTATTTCTTCCCCAGATTTCAGATCTTTCTCTTAGAAGTCAAAAGCTGACAAGGGTGCAATTCCCAATCAGCAGGTTTTTCTTTGGCCCTATCCATTCTCATTCAAATTTCCTATAAAAGTTACATTCAACAATTTTTATTCTACTATCAGCTATCATTGGTAGGGAACAATAGTTAGAATTCACATGTTAATAACTGAAACTTTGTAAAATGCCAGCTCAAGGTTTGAATGTATGCATTTTATAATGCTTGCTGCATATACTTTCTAATTATTTGGGAGAGGAATAGTGAGTTAATATATTCAGTAGTTACAATGAATATGTCTTGGGCAGAAACACTGACTTATATATATAAGCATCTTTATCCAGAAGCCTCCCGAAGCACCTTATAGATGATCTAAAGATCAGCTGCCCACCAGTGAAAGGCAGATGTCTTAGGTGGGGGAAGCCTTTTGCCAGAGGTTTCAGTAGCACTGCCGGATTACATGAGTGAGGCTCTAATTCCCCAAGTATTACAGATTTAGAACTGATGTGAGGTATTTCGTTTGAAGAACAGAAGTATTTTAAGAAGGCTGAGTGCAATTTTGAAGTGGCAATCATTCGTTACAAGCAGCTTGTCACTGTCGAAAGAATGAAACCTCGTGAGTGCATCAGAGCTAAGCTTGAATCCCAATTCCACTACTTATCCAGCTGGGTGACCCTGAACACAGCCCACTTCCTCCTTGTAAAAGTGGAGATGATAATGGTATCTCCCAGAAGCTTGCTGAAAAATGGAGTACAAGATTGCACACAAGAAACGATAGTTTTTGCCACTATTTTATCTCTAAAATGGGAACATCCATGGATCTCAAACTTCTATGAGAATAATTTTTAAAAAATAATAAAGAACATTTAGTGAGGAGTTATGTGCCAGGGAATGTGCCCAGTGCTTTACATGTATTATCTCATTATGTTCTCACAGTAAATGTATTATTTTACAAGTGTAGAAACTGAGTCACTGAAAGAGAAAGTAATTTGTCCAAGGCTGTCACACCACAAGTGGCAGTATCCAAATTTGTAGTGTCTGAGTATATGGTTGGTACAAAACGGTATTCAGTTGATCTCTTCAGAGAATGACCTAAATGCCCAAGCCATTTCCCTACCTCCATTTATTTCTGTGAATGTACTCAAAGAAGAAGCTCACATGGTTCCCCTTTAGACTGCCTTCCCTTAGAAAACTCCCTCAATTCCATTCAACGCACAAAGCCATTATGGAGCTCCTGAAGAATGCAAAAACTCTTCTAGGTACTTCAAGCGTACAAATGTCATCAGGATGCAGGTCCAGTACTGTCTTACAACGAGGCCACAATCACAACTCATTATCAAACAGATTAGACTGTGATAGGCCTTATAAAAAACGATTAGCAAAATTTTATGAACTCAAAGGAAAAAGTCATTAATTGTACTTGGGAAAAGAGGGCAATCTACAAACAGGTTGGGCATCTGAGTGAGCCTCACAGACAGTACTCTTTCCAGGCAATTTTTAAGGGGGTATCATTCCTTTGGGTTAAGCAGCCCTCTTCTAAAATACAAACATGTCTTCCCAGAAGAAGAAGGCATTGCAGTTCTTACACAGTCACTTTTTAAGATCATTGTCAGCTGTGGCTGGCTGACCTTATAATGTCAGAATACTGGGCCTTCAGAGAAAAGGAGCAGTAGACAGGAGGAAGCAGAAAGCAGCACATGGTGAGATGCACTGAGGACATGCTTTGGACACTTTTCCAACATGCAGGACTGTTGACCAGCCACTTCATTGGCAAAAGGACATTGCTCTTCCTGAAAGGGATGGGCAGAAACATTAGAGAGAGGATTATAGTTGCACACATGACAAGACATTTCCACACAGCATGTAAATTGACAGTCCTAGAGTTAGTTTCCAGTACTTTGACAGAGCCAGAGGCCAGGGCAATGGATGGCTTAGGGGCTTCTCAGCCTCCTTTGTCTTTGTCTTATTGCAAAAAGAAATTTGCTTTAATTCCAGAGAGTGACCAACATATCCAGAGGAAGGAAGATAGCTTTTCATTTGAAAATCTATCTGAAGCTGTCATGATGTTGTAGAAAATACAATAGTTTGGAAACCAAACAGATCTGAGGGTCTCATACCTACAGCAAGACTACAAATTCCTAGCTGTCTAACCTCAAGCAAGTTAAGTTTCCAATTTAATAGGGTTGATGTAAAATAACATGCCACACTAGAATATAAATTGCATAACAGCAGAGATACCTGTTTATTGTAACTGCTTTGTCTCCAGTGCCTAGAACATTGCCTAGCAGTTATTGAATTTGTGAATGAGTGAGTAAATAAACCAACAATTATATTCCTTCAAAGCCTACTATGTGTTAGGTATTGTTTTAGTAATTGGATTCCTATGAATACTAAATGACATGCTATCTACAAAGCACTTGGTATGCTAACTGCCTGACAGGTTTTTTCTGCCCACTGCACATATAAAAATTAACTTACCAAGAACATGGCATTGTAGTAAAGAGAGTTGAATTAGGCCGGGCCTTGTGGCTCACACCTGTAATCTTAGTACTTTGGAAGGCCAAAGTGGGAGGATCGCTTGAGGCCAGGAGTTTGAGACCAGCCTAGCCATCATAAAAAAAAAAAATCTTTCTCTAATAAAAATATAAAACTTAGCCAGGCGTGGTGGCACACGCCTGTAATCCCAGCTACTTGGGAGGCTAAGGCATGACAATCACTTGAGCCCAGGAGGGGGAGGTTGCAGTGAGCTGAGATCACACCACTGTACTCCAGCCTGAGCAGTCGAGCAGGACTCTGTCTCAGAAGGAAAAAAAAAAAAAAGTAGATTTGACAAAAGGCCATGCCATGGGAGAAACAGAGTTGTTACTCAAATAAATTATCCCAAAGGCTCAGAGGTTAGGAGATTTTTATCTCTAAGATAGTTTGGTAGTCAGGGGCTAGGGCAAGGGGCATGCTGATTGCCTGGGTCAAAGATGAGATCGTAGGGAATCCAAACTGCCCTCTTGAGCTGAGTTGGTTTCTGGGTTCAGACCAAAGGACAGGCTGGCAGGTCTGGGTGGGGCTGTGCAGTTGTCAGAAATACAAAAACCTGAAAAGACATCTGAAAAGGCCCATCTTTCATTCTACAGTAGTGATGTTATCTGCAGGAGTAACTGGGGAAGTTGCAAAAGACTTCCATAATAATGGCTGGTAATTTCTTAGAATTCAAACTCCTCTCATCCTCCTAACTTGGTGGCCTTTCATTAGCTTTACAAGAACAGTCCAGTTTTTGGGAAAGCCTGTTATTATTTAAACTGTAGAATAAATTCTCCGAAAGTTAGCTTCGCCCACACCCAGGAAAGAGCAAGGTAGCCAACCTGTGAGGCCAGCAAGATGGAGTTAGCCATGTCAGATCTCTTACTGTCATAATTTTGCAAAGAAAGTTTCAGTGCAATGCCAGGGCATAGTGTATGGGTAAATAAATACTGTTTCTCTTTATGACATTTTAAACAAGAGCAGTGGACAACGGGAGAGAGTCAATCCAAGCATTACTAACCACTCATCAGTGGCTACACCCTCATACTGACATTCTAAGTTTATCTGAAGGAGCCTCTATTACTCTGTTCCTTGACATTAGTTTTTTCACCAGAAGCTGTGCTTTAACCACCAGCTTAAAATCCCCAGACGTTTTTAATTCAGATACTACCAAGCTTGCAAATCAAAGTGAGCTTCACTTAAAGCAAATGCTAAACATCTAGTCCATAAAAGGCTTCTCCTAAAATAGCACTGATTTTCTGCCAATGCATATTTTGCATACACATATATTTAAAGCTCCTCAGGTAAGTCCTTAAGCCTCCAGTGTCCATAAAGCATTTAGCAGTATTTTGGACGTAATGGGTGCCCAGTGAGTATTTATTAGAGAGAGAAGGCAGAGGATAAAGAGCAAAATATGGACAATGAAAAGAGGAAAAGAAAAAGAAGTAAAGTAGAGAAAGGGGCCCTCACCCTTGCTTTGTACCTGTCTGGTCCATTTAAGCATCCCTTAAGATGGTGGGTTTTGAACATCAGTGCATAGAACCATTAGGGGACTTGTTGAAAATGCAGATTCCTGCTCCCTACTCCCAAGATTCTGACACACTCTCTCTTCTCACTGCCCAAAATGCCAAAAGGAAAGACGGCCAAGGGGAATAAGGTGGTCCCAGCCCCTGCTGTCATGAAGAAGCAGGAAGCCAAGAAAGGGGTGACTCCCTGTTTGAGAAAAGGTGAAGAATTTTGGCATTGGACAGAATATCCAGCACAAAAGAGACCTCACCTGCTTTGTCAGATGGGCCCACTATGTCAGATTAGAGCTGGCAAAGAGCTATCCTCTACAAGCAGCTGAAAGTGCTTCCTGCAATTAACCTGTCCACAGAGGCCCTGAACCACCAAACAGCTACTGACTGCTTAAGCTGGCCCATGAATACAGATCAGAGACGAAGCAGAGACTATTGGCCAGGCTGAGAAGAAAGCTTCTAGCAAAGGGGCTATCCCCACTAAAAAACCACCTTCCTTCGAGCAAGGGTTAACATTACCACCACCTTGCTAGACAACAAGAAGTCTCAGCTGGTGGTGACTGCACACCAAGTGGATCCCATTGAGCTGATTGTCTTCTTCCTGACTGCCATGTGTTGTAAGATAGGGGTCCCTTACTGCATTACAAAGCGGAAGGCAAGCATGGGATGTCTACTAGTCCACAGGAAGACCTGAACCACTGCTGCCTTCAGAAGTAAACTCAGAAGACAAAGGAGCTTTGGCTACGCTGGTAGAAACCATCAGGACCAATTACAATGACAGATATGATGAGATCCATCCTCACCGGGGAGGCAATGTCCTGGGTCCCAAATCTGTGGCTCCCATTGCCAAGTTAGAAAAGGCAAAGGCTAAAGAACTTGCTACCAAACTGGGTTAAATGTACACTGTTGAGTTTTCTGTACATAAAAATAACTAAAATAATAGAAATTTTTCTCCAAAAAGAAAAAAAAAAGGATTCTGATTTAGTAGTGTCCTGGGAAGGAGATGCATATTAGCAAGTGTCCCCAGTCACTTCTGATGCAGGTAGCCTTTGCAAGCCCTTTTAAGAAACATTTTCCTAGGGAAATAATGATAAAGACTACTGCAAGGAAGGTAACTGTTCAGGAACAGGCCATCTACATGCTGAATTCAAAATACTTAGAAATAAAGGAGTGGCCATTTTCTCTGAACTCTTATCATTGTAGAGAACAGGGTTATAATTTCATTTTTACCATGTTACACTCTTGTTAAACATCCTAGCTAGTTCTCACTGACAGCAAGGTAGAGTCACAGTGTCAGCAAGGCCTTCCATAAATGAGTTCTCACTTATTTTTTCCAACTTGATCTCTTTACTCATGCTTTTAGCCTTCATTCCAAGCAAAATAATATATGCATTGTTCCCAAGCATGCTGTAAACATCATATCTACATCTATGGTGGAGTGAAAAGTCACCTAATTTCCCACAACTTTCAATGATCTAACACTTAATATTTATTCAAATCCCAGGACTGATAGCGCATTCATCTTCCAAACGGCTCCTGCAAACCTGCTTTCTATATCCTCTAAGTTTGGTGTCCCCAGGTCTCCAAGCAAGACTCTTAAAAATTCCCGGCAGTTCCTAAAAGGCTTTGAATAAATTATCTTTTTCTCAAGTTTTCAAGAGCACTTTCTGTTGATTTGAGTTAAAGAATCCTAACTCATACACAATTTTCCCTTTTACCTTTACTCTTCCTACCTTACATGGGGTGCTTTGCTTGTATTGCCTTGTTCCATTTATTTTTCATACATTTCTGTATTCTTTCCCCAACTAAACTGCAAGATCTTTTGTAGCATAGGCTCTCATAATTGTGTATGCATTTCTCCAAAGGCTTAGGACAGTGTCTTCAATAAAACATATGTGGGGGCAGGGGGGTAATTGACTGCTCTCAGAGGTTCAAAGTCACCTTTCTGGCCTCAGCATAAAATGTTCCTAAAATTCTTATATCAAACTAGTTCTGGAATTTTCCAAATCATTACTAATCCTTTGCCAAACCAATCTAAACTGTGATGGACAGGAAGCATTCTTGTCTGTAACATTTCCCTGGTGCTGCAGCCCTGTGAACATCTGCTTAAAAACAAAAACAAAATTCCTCCAGGGTAACTTGATTTCTGATCTTCATCATGAAACGTCTTACACTCTAGCACTCATCAGAGCATTTGTGAATCTCACACTGAAATTACAGAATGCAAACCTACCCTTTTCCTGTGTTTAGAAGGTAAAGATTGGGCTTCAGGGTCATAAGCCCTCCCTGCAGCTCACCAGGCTTCACTGTCTTGCCTCTTTCTTTCTAATCATCCAAAGCATGTACTTATCTGCACCAAGCCTGCTTTTCTTGAGTGAAAGAATATTGCTCAATCAAGTGAATTTACTATGAATCTTGTCCTTTTAATTTCCACATGAAAAATACACACGCAAAAACATACCATGTAACTAAAATATTTTTAATTTGCTCTTTGCAATAATTATATATATATATTTTTAAAGTATCTATTCCTCAAAATAAATTGATACTTCAGAAGAAAATCGTACAAAGATTTTAAAAGGAGCAATTTTTTTTTGTATCCTGTTCATATAGCTAAAAGCTTAAGACCTTTCTTTGCAGAAACTAAGGGATATACCAAGTAGGCACATAGACATTATCAGTGTACTCAGTCTTGAAAAATACTGTCAGCCATTTTTAGTATGTTTTCAGTGTAAAAATAATCTCTTTTTCTCCTTCTTCTAATCAAGCCACCTTTTAGTTTCTGGAGACTTCAAAGAAAAGGGGTATATGTGCAAATAGTAATAACCTTCAAGATTGACAAGAAAAATTATGCTTAAGTCTGAAGCAATCTCAAGAATATTTTCTACTTTCAGGTAACATTTCTTCTGCAATGATCTAAGAGAATTCAGTCTGGGGTTACATCAAGAATAAACAAATTATCTTCTTTATCATTAAAGATCTTAATGCTAAAGCTCCGACAGTGAGTGACACAATTTAGACTTCACCTGAAGTCTGTATCCATCAAGAATTTTTTAGACAACCAAGTGCCACATTTAGAGCTCTTATTCTCTCCAACACAATTGAAAGTGTCACATGCATAAGAAAACCAAAGGTTTTTTAATCGTAAGGAAACAATGTGACAATGTCTTGCCTTAGACTTCTTCAACTGAATTCCTCACTGCTTATTACTATTATTATTGACAATAGGCATTTCTGTGCCACTAAAATATTCATAGGCCTCCTTACCATCACAGTATCTATAAGCTGGTCCTCAACCCCTGCGTGAAGTGAATTAGTTATATTCTGACTTTTACTAATGGCGAAACAAAGACATCAAGTAAATAAGTAATCTGCACCTTATAAAATGTTTCACTTAACAGAAATCAGAATTCACAAATTTTTATATTTGTATTCAGAATTCACAAATTTTATATTTTAAAATATATCAATATTCTAAGATACTATGAGATAAAAACACACACAAAATCCACCAATTACAGAATCATTTAAATAAAAATAGCTCAAAGGGAGTTCCATGAGTCTATAACTTCATTTTCTTTTCAATTTCATCAAAGAAAGCATAAATTAACCTTGTACCCAATCTTAACTAATTTTTCCAAGCAATTGCCAGAAACTTTCTTGGAAATGCTAGCTCTTGTTCTAGTAATTATGACATCTAAATTCATGTGTGACAGAAACCCTGTTTTACTAAGAACAAGAGAGCATTTCAGTCATGAAACCAACCTTCTTGCCAATAAATCACCACTGTACAGCCACCATACAGTTGCTTCCCTGGCCAGTCAGTAATGCATGAGGTATAATTTCAACCTCGGACATTCATCAGTTGTTTACTCCTACTGAAGCCCACAATGCTACAAGCAGAACTACTGGGCTATTTTTTCTCTTTATAAATGTCAGCTCATATTTTCTTTAAGCACAGAACTTTGAAATAAAGAGAGAAGAAAAGAAAGCAAGGAAGCTTTGATCTGAATATCTCTTGCATAGCCAGTAATGGTGAACACATTCCTCCAGCAATAGGCAATGCGTGGAAGCATCTAACACAGTGTATGCCTTACAGACAGCACTCAGTAACTTCTAATTAAAACAAAAATGAAAAAGTCAGGGAGCCCCTCCTCTGACTGGCATTTAGTTGATGTGAGATAGGCATTTCTTCTTGCCCTAGGAGTGATTATTTCTAGAAGAATCACAGAAAGCCCCGTGTACCAGATTGAGTTATTAAAAGACAATCTGTTGTCTCTAATTTATCTGAATGTTTCAAACAATGTAAGCAATGTATCAAGTATATTTCTTTTAAAAAGGAAAGGAGTCTCATTATTTGAAGTTTTTAACCAAGAGGGGAGTTGCACCAACTCCATGGCCCCATGACCCTAGTCCTGTGGCCAGCATTGAAAATCAGGGCTATCACATGGTTACACTGTTGACCACCCAGCTCTTGGAACTCTCCAATGATCAGCAATAAGAATGGCCCTGCCTGCAAGCTTGCCATATGGGAGCCCTGTAAGACTCTTCCCTAGGCATGTGGGCCCTCAGAGTGAATATGGCTTAAAGCAAATGCAGTTGTGATGACTTTCTGAACTACAGTTCAGCTTTGGTGTCTGGCTTTTCCTGTCCTAGGGAGAATAGAGATGTAACGTTAGGTCTCAAGAGATCATTCTAGTGGATGTTGCGACAACTGCAGCTATCAGTCCCAGACCATGACAAGGGGCTCAGACCTTCATGAAGGGCTCAGTCACCACCTCCTAACTGAGCTGGTCCCTCTATCCCAAGGCCATTGCCTCAGACATGAATGCTTCCCCTTGAATGTTGTCTCCTTTGAAACCTGGGGCAAAGGGTTAGGATCTTACTAGTATTGGCTCAACAGCTATTTCTTACTTACCTAAAGAAATATAGTCAGCAAAGACAGTCTTCTGACTGGGTCATGCTGACCATTATGAAAAAAATCTGTTTCTTTTTCTATTTATTTCAAGCCAACGTAGACTCATTAGCTGAAACCTAAATATGGTCTTTATGACTTCTGTTTTCCTTTGTTTCCACGGAAGATCATAGTAATAAATTATAGAAAAATTTCCAAAATACAGACTGATACCTGCATTGCTTTTTCTCATCCTCCATGTTTAAATACCTAAAAACAGAACCTTAAAAATGTCCAAGAAAAAGTTGTATATAACACTACACAGCAAACATTTATTCACTTAATACATAACAAATACTTTTGAAGTGACCTAGTGATGCACCAGACAGAGACAGACACTGCCCTCAAGAAACTAATAATCTTTCCCGAGGTTCTTAAAAGGACTATAAGATTTTGTGAACACAAATGGCTTCTATAAGGAAAAAGCACCTCATCTAGTGTTATTCCCACAGTAGGAGCTCAGCAGTGATTAATCAATAATGATGAAGAACAATCAGTCCCTCATGAAACTGACTCAGTATTCCAGAAATGTCACTATTTAAATGTGGCCTACATATTCCCGTCTTTTCTTATCAAAGTAACACTTTGTCTGAGAACATTGGCTACAATGTGCATACAGGTACCTTACTGAAAGTGTAAAAATACATCTCTCAGCATGCTAAAGGTGTAGATGCTAACGTTTATTTTGCCTGTACTTTCAGGGTGGCATTATAGTTCCATAAAGAAAGAGAAAGAAGTCTGGGTTACTGTAGTTGAAAAGTACACATAGGTACTTAAGTAAAAAGTGAGAGGGTCTCCACTGGGGGTCTCTGTGGGGCTTCAGTACTCTCAGCTCCCAGATCCTTCACAGTCAGAGGTCTATTATAGCGTCATGCATTGCTCAATAAGTTATAGCTTTATGAGTTGAAATTTTCCCTAGACCTTTCAATAGGGCTGTAGGAGTTAAAATTGGTTGAGATTCAATTGTTCAGTTGAAATGACCAAGGGCAGGCCTATTGCTGTGGTTAAATGTTCTGTGCTCTGATAACACTTATCTTCTCTATACCCCATTCTCTTATGCTTCATGACCTTTAAACATGTTGGACTTTACCAAACCCCATCCTATCCCCACCACCATACACACACACACACACACACACACACACACACACACACACACACACTCACATTCTTCTTCATGGAAAATTCTTAATTACCCTTCAATGCACAGACCAAAGATCCATAGTCCTATGTCCACATCATGGGGGAGGATTCCCACAGGATGCTGTTCATAATTCTATTCTGAAATTTAACATAAATTGTAACACATCTATTTATATATAAGTTTCGAGGTTAATCAATAAAATCCTCAAGGATAGGGACTAAAACCTATTTACCTTTTATCTTCACAGGGTCATTGGAACATATGAAGTACTTATTAAATACTTAAATTTGATTAAGTGCTTATTAGATGAATAAATACATGGATGAATGAAACAACAAACCAATCCCATCAAAGATTATTTCACAACCCCACCACCACAAAGACCTTTTGTCAGGACAACCATCCTCAAGTAGAGCCATGTTCACTTTAGATCTGAAGTCAATCCTTAGAGGGACATTCTGAGAACTTCTGACCTTTAGTGAGATTTAGGAATGTTAGCAGAAGCCATAAGTTTTTCTAAATTACAGCTGAAAATATATATGAATATTGGTAGTTATTACAAGAAATTCTGAAGCTTTGGGGAAAAATATGTGGATTTAAAGGAAAAGAATTATTCTATCTCTGGCACAATCTCAAGTACCAAGAGCAGAGTCTTCTTAATGAAGTGTTAACAAAGTGTCAGCATAGACCAGAATGCTGCTGATTTGCATACTCCTTGGTTAAGAGTGTTAAAATAGGATTCTGTGGATGTTAAATTCTATTTATTTTATAGAGCCAAAACGCCTGTTAAGATTATTGATTCCTTGTGGCAATTCTTAGTACAGAATAGTAAATTAAAAGAAGATCCATTTGGTTACTCTGGAATGGTTATAATTTTAATTTTCAAGCAATATATTTCTTTATTGTAGTCACAAAGTAAAAAAATTGTATGGTCTTGAATTTCACAGACAACCTCTTGGTTCTGAAAATCAAGATTTTGTGTACTAGAGAAAGAGTTAATAATCACTAGGCTCATAGTCACTAAACCCAACCATTCACTCTCGTCCACAAAAGTATTGGAGGTAAGGCATAAGTGTCAATAACAAGATTGCATCACTGTTTTTTGGAATATAGAGCAATTACTTTCTGAAATACATACCATCAGCCAAGTAGCTTAAATATATATATACACACACACACACACACATAAAATATATATTTATATGTAAGTGTATGTTAGTATGTTTTCATATGTAACTAATACATAATGTATTTAATAAAAATTAGTTTATATAAACAAACAAAAAATTATAATTATGTATATGCATGAAAACAAAAATGATAAATATATTAATTATAATAGTTACAATGCATAATATATTAATATATGAAATATATTTTATATGAATTTATATTTATGTATTAAATTATGTTGTATGTATTTTATATATATAAAGTTATTTCAACTTGACCTTCTAAATGTTTTTCAGAAAGTATCATTTCGTTCTAGCACTACTATTTCCTGGTTTTAAATCCTTATTATTGCCTTCTGGGCCACTCATGCAACTCCTTAAATTCAGTATTTTCTCTCTTAAATTCATCCTCCTATCAGTCACCATCATGATTTATCTAAAATCTAAATGTTTCCTTGGTTTAAGCCCCTTTAATGACCCACATTACTTACACTACAGGCTTGAGTTCCTTAACAGAGCAATAAAGAAGTGACCCCTGCCTATCTTTCAAGAACATAACGGTTTCCTCTCCAACATAAGCATGGAGAAATTGTTCACTTTAATTTTTTCTCTTACTTAGTTATGAAAGGGAGAGGGATAATAAACACATCTTGAATTCTTGATCTTTTGATACAATTTGTAACTTTAA
This sequence comes from Cheracebus regulus, assembly GCA_963574635.1. NCBI lineage: Eukaryota > Metazoa > Chordata > Mammalia > Primates > Pitheciidae > Cheracebus > Cheracebus regulus. The sequence goes on from CAUYQU010044281.1 coordinate 39,607, forward strand.
TATTACCTTAAAAAAATCCTCCCCCACTTGGGAGAAGGAATTATTTGGGCATTTCTTCTTGCATTACAATAATGCACAAATACCTGAAATACAATGAATAGGATCTAATACTGCCTTCAAGAGGTTTATAGACTTGTGAAGAAATAAGACAAGAAACCAGATGACTATAATTCAGGTGTGAAAAATATTCTCTTTCTAGAGAGTTACTTTTTGAGCTGGGATTCCAAGCACACGGAGCTGAAGTGCAGGAGATGTCCTGAGAGTGGGCATCCCCACCACTCCAATGCTGTGCCATAGCTCTGTCAATATGGGGTCTTGGCAGTGTTGAGCAGATATCTTTTAGCTCTTCAACCACAAAGCAAAATAAGCAAGATGTCAACACTTTCTTAACAAGATTGCCTGTGAAGGGAGTGTTTAATTCTTGGGATACAATTTCAGGTGACTCAAATGAGAGACACACCCTCAAGTTTCCAAATGTGCTTGTCTAGAAGAGTGTCAGAATTCTCAGGCCCTGGTTCAATTTGGCACATAGCTCAGACAATAGCTCTCATCTCTAGAACTTATGAAAATGGGGACAATCAGACTGTGTGTGTCTCAGAAAAGAGCAAGCTAGCCTTCTTAAGCATGTTAACCAGCTAGTGCTGACGGTTAACAAAAACTCTAAAGCAACTTGGGTAAAGCTTAAAAGCCACTGATGAGGATGGCGAATTCATTTATTCATATATTTACGTATCTGTTTATTTGATCTTTATGGAGAGATCTCTGTGTGTCAGGAAATGTGGTAGGAAATAGTAAGACAACCATGAATGAGATATAATTCCTACCCTCAAATGCCTACTATTTAGAAATTCAAGTAACCCATAATTATAATAGAAGTGCACAGGAGGCTATGGGAACATCGGAGGGCCAATTAGCCCAGGCCTGGGAAAATGGAGAACTTCTCAGTCAAGGGAATCTCTACACTCAGTCTTGAAGGAATAAGAGAAGGGGTTAGGGATCCCACCTTGTGTTTGCCCTTGGTTAACTCAGGCTTTCATTGCATACCTTCTGTGCATTCACTATGTACTACAGAGGTCCTGGAGATCTTCTCCTGACATAAATGAAGATGCCTTGCAGATGCTTTGTAAGTATGTAATTCCAAAGCTTAATGGCTTCAATGCTTACTCTATTAGAACTCAAGAATGATTTTTAACCAAGTGGTGTGCCAAGAAGGGTTTTGGTAAAAATTTTACATCCCTAAGATGTAAAATTCTTTACAGAAGTTCAACGAATGAATCCTGCAAAGGAAAAGCCTTGGAAAGACTTTTGCCTTGAGGCTTTACTGAGGATCAGTATGAAAACTGGCTTAGGTACAGAACAGGGTTAGATGTTTCTGACTCATACGTATGATGTAGTCTTGCTAAATGAACACCAGTCTCAGTTGAAGTGGTTACCAGTAGATGAAAATACGCAAATGCTTAATTCATGCAAATGTACTAATGGAGATTGTCTTCAAAGAGACCACAAACTTCTTTCTCTAAAATTCTGAGGCATAAAAATCTTAGCTTCACTCATCAGTAACTTTACTGATTGGTTCTGGAATGCAGAGTTGTTAGATACTTTGTGTATTTCCATAGGAACATTTTAATATTTTTATTTGATTTTTTATTGTTTTTAACCACAGCTTAAAAATCAGATATGCACCTTCTAAAATGCTTCACTAAACAGCTGTCATTATTCCCAATAAAAATCTTTTAAATTTATCCTATTGATGCAATATAGTTATGAATATATTTTTTGTGACAGGCCCTTAAATTGTTGAGACTAAATATTAATCAAAATTTTTCAAAAGGGATGCATACCAAAATGTTTACTTTGGTTACTCCTGAGGGAGTGGTATAGGGGTAACAGCAAGTTCCATTTTTTGCTTTAAGTATTTCTGAACTTAGACTATAACCACTGAATTTTAAGTTTATAATGAAACCCAGAAGAATATATATTTCCCATTTCTGAAAAGTTTTCTCTTACAAGAGATAATTTTAACAAGTGCAACATTGGATTTAAAATTAAGCTCTGGTGTTATTTCCCTAAGCCCTCTTTGCTCTTGGTATCAGAGGGGTAGCAAATGAGAGCTGCAACATTATCAGCAAAAGAATCATAAATATAAGTGAGCAAATAATTGAGCAAACACCACTTTAATCTCTCAAACAAATGCTACCAGCACTGACATAACCCCACTTATGAGTCAAATAGGGGAATGGGTGAACGACTTTAAATTTCCGAAGCACCTTCTGTTCTCCAAATCTTGGAGTTATGGTTTCTTACAAGAAAGACCATAAAAAGACATGGAAATATTTGTAAGAGTGACATCAATAATGTGAAATTGATTTTTTAAATCAGGTCCACTCTATATGCATGACCAGGCCAAAGTACTTAAAAACGTACATTGACATCAGGGCAACTAGCTGAGTGTGAAAAATCTCATCTATGGAAACACACAGGTTTTCGTAACATGAAATGAAAATACTGACCATTGATGCTATAATGCATTGAACAAACAAAAGGAATGGAAGTAGTAATATGCTAAATTAGAATCATGATTAGCTTGTTTTATCAGCTTAGGCAACATATACCACTGTAAACCACTCTGGTCCAGGAAATCAGATATAAGAGTTCTAGTAATTCCTGTGCTACTAACTGCAGCCTTAGGAAAGACCCTTCACCTCTGTAACATAAAGATACTTGTCCTTTATGTATTATAAGGCTCAGAACATGAGTGCAACCAAGGATTTCTCGCAAACGCTTGAGAAAAGTCAGAGCTCATTCGTAAGGTAAATCACAACCCTAACCACAGATGCTCCTGTACCCCAAGCCTCTACTGAAATGGTTTGGCCCTCAGACTCGGCAAGAATATGAGTAAAGGTCTTAATGTTTACAACATAATGATAACTCTACCTCCCTCATGTCTGGTGTCTAAAGCACATGGTTTTCAAATTAGCTAACATCAAAGAATAACTGTTCCATGGGTAGTTGTAAGAGAGACATGAATTGTCTGTGAGCCTGCACCTGCCAAGGACTAGCTTGAGACATCTGATATTTGAAAATGACAGTCTAATACGTATGCTAAGTATCCTTCCTTCTAGGTTCTAACATTTTAAGTCAGATCATCTGAAAGCAACATACCTGGGTGAAATTATCTCAGTTCTCCATATAAATGCCTTCACTGACTGGTGATACAGGATTTTGCCCTGAGCCTTCACTGAGGGTAGATATGAAAACTGGCTTATCAGTATTTCTATTGTTTTTGGAAAGCTGTTGCCAGGCAGAGTCTGCTATGCCTGTAAATCATCAGTTTTAAAAGGGAGCACAGAAATTCACCTTTAACTTAATTTCAAGAAAAGGTTGTTTCTGTCTGTAAGTCTGTATGCTTTCTTGGGTGTGCAGTGAACATCAGCTAACTAATGAGCTTCCCTTTTTGCAAAGGTATCAGAAAACGGAGACCTAAATTCATTCATACCTTATAAATTCACTTACCTTGAATTATGGTTCTTTATTTTTCATGCTTTTAAAAGATGGCGTTTCTTCTATTTCAATTATCAAATACCCATTTGACGTGTTTGACTTGGAAGCTACTTTCTGTATTTGTCAGATTTTGGTGGCATAAAGCTGAGGGTAAGTAGGAGAGGACATAAAACTTGCTGAACACCACTCTGGGACGAGTAGTTTAAATACATAACCTTAGGTATTTGTCAGCAACACCCTTTCCTAATTTAAAGATGAGGTTCAGATATATCAAATAACATAATCAACATTACAGTGCTAGTAAGAGTCAGCTGATATTTGAACCCAGTTTTTTCTGATTTTATCCAAAACCCATCTTCCTATTTATGCTCCACTACATATATATTAAATGTGCATTATTCATTATTATCATAAGCTAATTTGGGGCTAGGTTATTAAGTTAATTAACTAATTAAATACCCAGTCCCCTTTGCTGTATTGTTATGAGGGTAAAATATTACTAAATACATGAAAGCACTCTGCAAGAATTTTATTTTGTTTTATTTTATTTTATTTCATTTATTTTAGATGGAGTCTTACTCTGTCACCCTGGTTGGAGTGCAGTGGCATGATCTTGGCTCACTGCAACCTCCATCTCCTGGGTTCAAGTGATTCTCATGTTCCAACCTCCCGAGTAGCTGGGATTACTGGCACCTGCCACCACACTGGGCTAATTTTTGCAATTTCAGTAGAGCCAGCGTTTCACCATGTTGGCCAGGCTGGTTTTAAACTCCTGACCTCAGGTGATTCACCCACTTCGGCCTCCCAAAGTGCTGGGATTACAGGTGTGAGCCACCACGCCTGGCTCAAAAAGAATTTTAAAGTAGTATACAACTGTATTTTATTATCTGTTACTCTCATATTGATCACTGTTAAGTCTTGAATCATTATATCAAAATCTAAGGACTATATATGAGTATGTAATTCTAAATCTTGAGGGCTAACCCGCTTACTCTATTAGTACTCAAGAATGACTTTTAACCAAGTGGTTTGCCAAGAAGAGTTTTGATAAAAGTCTCTAGAATGTAAAATTCTTTACAGAAGTTCACCAACAAATGACATTCTAAAGTAAACTTCAGCTCATCAGATTCTTATTCTGGTTAAGAAATTATTCTGATACCATTCCTGTAGTATCTTCCGGCAAGCCATCTGAAGCCATCCATTTGAAAATCCTACAGTGGTTCTCTGACCTGCAAAAAGATATTTTCTGTTTGTGAGTATGTCTAATAAAGAGGGATAAACTATTTTTTCCTACAGCTTGAGAAACAGCCTCAGACTTTATGAAATGATCAACTGTCTCTAAAAACAGACAGGAACAGTCTCTCTACTCTTGATCTTAGCCCAAATCCTTAGCCAATATTAAAGTGCAACCTCATCATACTTGATCCTCTTTCATTAATAAGTTTCACTGTCTTTCATTCCAGCTCTTTATCCTTCCAAAAAAAATGACTTTTACTACTTCAGCTCTTGAAACTAATTATATTTTTTAATTTTGTGTGTTAGTCCTATTTCCTTTGTCAGTAAAAATATATTTTAAAAAACATTCTGCATTAGAAAGGACAAATATTCTTCTGAGCCTCAACAGCAAGTGTCGCACAATGAAAACATCACTGTAATGGAAAAATTTCAGTGCTGCTTCATTATTAAAAAGATAAACAACTCAGGAAGTAGACTGCAGAACTTGGTGCTATTTAAATACAGCTTAATTCCTTCAATGGACATTTAGTAAACTATAGACAAAATAGTTTCTCTATCTTATTTTTAACTTAATGAATTGCAATAATACCCTCACCTAACCCTTGCCTAGACATTATCATTGCCGGTGGTTGGGGTACATTTGTTTTGAGAGCCCAGAAATAAGCCTCAATATCTAAGATCAATTGATTTTCTTTTTTTGTTTGTTTTTTTGTTTTTTGAGACATGCTCTCACTGTGTTGCCCAGGCTAGAGTGAAGTGGCACAATTGCAACTCACTGCAGCCTCGACCTCCCAGGTATAGGCCATTTGTTCACCTCAGCCTCCCAAAGTGCTGAGATTATAGGCATGAGCCACCATGCCTTGCCGGGGTGCATGCTTTTATCTTACTTTTATTTGCATTACCAAAGATTCTTGGACACTGACAAAAGCGTATAATGAGAAATGTCACATAGGCTTCTGGTGCCCTGTAAATTATAAATACAAATGAGATAGTCATGATATGTGACCCTTGGAAGCAAGGTAACAAAGATGGTTCCAGGCAGTCACAGAAACACTGTTAGAGAAGTAGCCAAAATAAAAAGTGGGGATTGCAGAGATGAGAAGTGTCCTCCCTTCCTGAGAAGAGCAGCTCTGATCAACTAGGTGTGAACTGCCCATGGAGCATCAGTACAGGAAGCTTCAGGGCTCCCTTAAAGCCAAGGCTAACAGAGGGGGAAAAAATTAGCATGTGAATATGCTTTCAGGATTCCTGGAAGCAGAGCCTGATAGAGATTAGGTAATCAATTTGTAAAGGAGGGAAAGAAGCAGAACAGAGAGTAGAGAATCAAGCAAGGATGTAGTCAGTGATGTCTAGCGTTGGCTTGATGCTTTCAGACAGGTGAAGCTCTAGAACAAGATTTGGCAGGGTTTTCATGTAAAGAGCAGGATAGTGTGTTTTGCACCTACTCGATTCTGCCATTTTAGTATGAAACCAGCCATAAATAATAAAATAAATGAGTCCAGCCTTGTTCCAATAAAATTTTACTTACAAAAGCAGGCAGCGTGCCGGAGTTGGCCAATGGGCCACAGTTTGTTGACTCTTTCCCTGGAGTATAAATCACACTCCAGAGTTGCCACCTTCCCCTTACCCCAGAGGAAGGGAATGTGGCCTTTCGTACCCTGTATCAGTCATCAGCTGTGGCGGTGGGGTGACGGTGATGTCTAAACTCTCACAAGTGGTTCGCATCAGCCAGAACAGTGCTTTTTAATCCTCACTCTGAATCAGTATCACATGGAGGGCTCATTAAAACACAGACTTCTGGGCCCAAATCTACAGTGTGTGATTCAGTAGTTCTGGGAAGGAGCCCAAGAATTTATATTTCTGCAAGTTTCTAGATGATGTTAATGCTGCTTGTTTGGGAACCACTCTTTGAAACCACTTAGCTCCGACTGTTCTCCAGAGGAGGGGACAGCTGTGAGACCTTTGCAACCAACACTCACAACAGCTAGAGGCAGGACCAGTAAAGAATGTCACAGCAGGGCATCAGCAGCACCCAGGACAATGCTATGACCAACTGGCAGAAGAGAAAGATTTTTAAAATATATATCTGGATAAGAAAATGTTTATATTCATACTACCCTCTTTTTGATGAGGCTGCTCATTCTTGAACTGTCCTTGCCTAACCTACTCTGATCCAGCTGCTTCTTAACACGCAGTTACATCCTTCTGAATATCTTTATGCATTTATATGTGTTTTCTACCACGTATTTATTACACATTCATTGGTATTCATTGGCATACTAATCTTTGTTGGGTTCTAATCTCTTTGAAAGCACAGACCATGGTTTTATTTTCCTAATTTTATAACTAGCAGTATAAGGGGAAGAGGATTTTATGCACCTCACAGCTGCTTTTAAAACAAAATTTCCCTAGGGAAATGAAACTAGTAGCACATAGAAACTACGAGTTCCTTTATTTAGTTCCTTTCGTAACTCCTATCTCGTTCTTTTCCTGTATTTCTGCTATCATAAAATATACTCCCAGTCAATTGACATTAAGGGCATAAACATTGAATCTTTCACTAAATTTGACTTCATATGTATTACGGTCCCACCACTAATGCTTTCCCATGGGCACTCTAATCTTGGTTCCTAGATTCACTACAAGGAGACCAAAGCAGAAAGAAAAATTTTAATTTGTGCTTTGTGAAGTCAGCTAAGACTCCTATCATTTGAGGGGAAAAAAGAAATAGATCACTTTTCCTGAACTGTGTATTTAAATCTTTATCTTTATTTAAACTTGAAAGCAAAAAACATATGGGTTGTAGTAGTAACTAATTATATAATCAGATCAATTTCTACAGTGAAATTAAATCTAAGAATAATGACTGCCCAGGCATGGTAGCTCATGCCTGTAATCCCAACACTCTGTGAGTTCCAAGGCAAGAGGATCTCTTGAGCCCAGGAGTTCAAGTTTGCAGTGAATTATGATTGTCTAAGTAACAGAGTCTGAGTAACAGTCTGAGTAACAGAGCAAGACTCTGTCTCAAACACACACACACACACACACACACACACACGGTTAATGGAGTGACTTTGACTTCAAGTGTTCAGATGCTAATAATACCCACACACATGCACACATATGCATATATACACAGTAGGCCAAGGAAAAATACCCAGTCATTACGCTGGCTCAATTGGCACAAGCTTGAGATTGGAAACCAAGGGGAAGCATAAAATGAGTGGAATTACATTCTATAGAGATCAAAGCAATACAATTTCTAAACTATATTGTCTTGGCCTTGCTATAGTAAAGCATCGAGAGTAAAAAATAAGGCAAATAAAGTAATAACATAAAGACGAGAGTGCAAGAATTGGATCATAAGCCACACATGAAGCCAAGATCCAAACAAAAATCCAGGAGCAATTTGGACGTAAGAGATCATATAAATGGAAAGATAACCAAAAGGAAAGAGGATAAAATACATGCTATGTGTGCTTTTCTTTATTACTCAAAAAGTGTTAAAATTCAAAGCAAAGGCATTATTTTATAATGTTGAACAATAGCAAATTTATAATCCAGCAATACCGCCTAGGGTTAGAAGCTAGAGAAACTTATAAAGGCACACCAACAGCTATGAATAGTGTTCAAAGCAATGTTGTTCATAAAAATAAATAACTAGAAACTGCCCAAATACCTATTTATAGGAAATAAACAAATTTTCATATATGTACATAATAGAATAATATATCAGGGGAAATAATCTACAACTACATGCAACAACATGAGTGAATCTTAAAAATACAATGCTGGATCAAGAAAGTAAATCATATAAACCTGCTTCCACTTGAACTATGGAAATCTATAAGAGACTGTTGTTCCCTTCCTAATAACAACAGCACATGTCAGAAAATATATAAAATCAAAACTTTTATTGAATCTATCAGGGAGCTGAGGTCATAAGGTAACCATGACAAATGAATTCCAGAAAGAGGTAAGTCCCTTCAAAGAGAGACAAGACCTAGGAATTGTTTACCCCTGTCAAGGCACAATAGAAATAGAAAGGTCACACCAGACAAAGGTAAGAAGAAATCAGCTAAAATTTTAATAAATTCTTAAAGGCCCAATATGGGCTAGCATATACATTTATGGTAACTAGTCATCCAGATACAAGAGTAGTTGATACTTACACACAAGCTCTTCTGCATGGGCCTGTAATGGGTGCTCACTCTCAGAAAAAAACTAGAGTTAGAAAACTAGAGGGATTGCCCTTTACTGGTACAGGTATACAAAAGGTGAACAGCTGCTTGGATTCAGGCCCCATATACCACCCACTTCCCTAGACTCATCTCTCATAAAAAAGCCAAAGCGTTAAGCCACTTGGGGAAGGACAGCATATCCTCTTGCCCACAAGTTCCCTGGAGAAGGAACAGAAGCAAAACATATCTGCCTCTGGAGAAAAGGTATGGTACTCCATTTCCTACTATCGGAATCTTGAAAGACAGAAACAAAGCTATTTTCTCTAAGAAGAAACAAATGTTTTGTCCCACCATTCTGCATCAATATAAAGTAGAAGTCTGCTACCCTAGGGGAAGGAAGAAAATCATTCCACCCAAAACCTGTCACAGATACAGGGCGGTTTGGCTGTCTTATGTGGAAATGGCAGGAAGACTGAGACAGCCCTCTTCCCAAAACCAAGGTGCATAGATCCTGGCTAAGACGGAGGCTGGCCCAGGAGAACCAAATTTTCCCTTGTTTCCCACAACAAACCTAACAGTAAGTAACAAGCAATAGCAGTCTACGTCTGGGGAAGGGGCAATCATATGGAGAGAGAACCCTGTGACACAGGCATACAGGGACTTCTGAAAGTTGCAGGTAGAGCAAAAGCACAGACAAAAACCCCAGTACTCCAGGTCCCACAGTAAGAGCAAGGTAACCGCTGTTCATGGCTGGAGTACTTGTAGCCTGGATACACTGAGAGTAACTTTAACAGCAACAAAATCAAAACCTAGTTGAACTACTGACTAGATGGATTTGACTTTATATGCTAACAGACTGAAAAAGGAGGCATGCCCATTTCCAGATATAAATGCTATTTACTTCAGTCTCTACTGTCCTTCTGCAAATGATATCCCATATTGAATCAAAAATTGTAAGACTAGCAAAAAGACAAGAAAAAAGAACCACTGTCAGGAGATAAAGCAGTAAACAGAATCAGACTCAGAGATAATTCAGGTTTTAGGACTATCAGGTAGAGACTTTAGAATAATATGATTAATATTCTAAAGATTTAATGAAAAAAATTTGACCACATACATAAACAGATGAGAAATTTTAGCAGAGAGATTGAAGCTATAAAAACATAAACTAGCAAAGCTAAAAATAAAAACCGGATATCAGATAAATAATTATTTCAACAAGCTTGACAGTAAACTGCACATAGATGAAGGAAGGATCAGTAAACTTGGGGACAGGGCAGTAGAAATTAACAAATCTTAAAGCCAAAAAGGAAACTATTGAGCAATGTGGAGAGCAGAGAAAACAAAACCAGTGTCCCAGACCTACAGTAACGTCATCAAGTCATGTAATATACGTGCAATTGGAGCTCCAAAATGAGAAGGACAGACTTCTCAACAGAAATTACGTGAGCTGAAAGCCAATGGAGCCTCACCGTTAAAGTGCTGAAAGAAAAATTCCCAATCCAGAGTTCTGTACTCAGCAAGATTATTCACCAAAATCAAAGGTAAAATGAAGAACTTCCCAGAGAATCAAAAGCTGAAACAATTTACAGCCAGCAGACCTGGACTGCAGGGAGAACGAGGATGCTATCAGATCAAAATCTAGATTGCATGGAGAAAAGGAGAGCAATGGAGATGGTAAAAATGAGAGTAAATATTTAAATGTTTTAGAATTTTAAATAAATGTAAAAGAAAATTAGATGTTTAAAGCAGGGTTTATAATATGTGAGAAAAAAATTGAGTGACAACAATAGTACAAAAGATGAGAGGGAGGAAATGGAAGTATCCTATTGTCACATTCCAACATTATATATGAAGTGGTATAATATTATATGAAGGTAGACTGTGATGAGTTAAGACATATATTGTAAATCTTAGAGCAAGCACCAAAGAAATTAAAAAGATTTAGCAATAGAGCCAAGTGGGGGTGATAGAGAATCATAAAAAATGTTCAGATAATCCAAAAGAAATAAGGAAAAGCAGAAAAAAAAGAAACAAAGAACAGATCATACAAACAAGAAATAAGATGGTATGTTTCTATTCAACCATAACTAAAATATATTAAGTATAAACTGTCTGAACACCCTAGTTTTTAAAGTGATAATTCATGAAACTTAACTACAGTATAATAGCATTTTATAAGCCTCAAAAATCAGCAAAACTGAACAATATATCACTTAAAAATGTGTGTATAAATAACTATTTGAAATCTGAATGATTAGATTCACAGCCAAGATTACTTCTGCAAGACAGATGAGACTGGAGGATTTAAAAGAAGTGGTTTTAAAAAATAATTGTAATTCTGGTCTTTGAGTTGGATGTTGGGCATATATTGCATTACTATGATTTAACTCATATATATATTACTTAGATATTTTTTCATACATATTTAGTACAATACTTTCAAAAAGAAGATTGAATAAACAACTAAATATAGACAAGGAACTCACAACAAACTAGATTGATTTTCAAAAAGTAAAGGGAGAAGTGGATTCTAGAACTGCACTAATGTGAGATATTCCAAAAAATTTAGTTCAATAAAAATTCATTGATTATATATTTTATGTATAAGATGTCAAGCTATGTAGTGGATATAAAATTATAAATAAGTCACCATTTCTAACTTTGAATAGCATGGCAGTCAATGTCAGATTGCTATCTGAAAATAATATGTTGCTTGGATTTAATGTAAAATAACCTAGTGATGGGGGTACAAAGAAGTAGTTGGCGGGATACAGATGAACGAAAAGGGGCCATGTGTTGATAATTTTTGAAGCTGTGTGATCGGTACAAAGTGTTTATTACACTATTTTCCCACATTTATATATGTTTTCAATTTTTTATAACAAGGAGTGGGTGTGTTCGTTTTGTAAAAACTATCTGGTATATTTTTTTTCTATTTTTTCTAATTTTAAGTTTTTGAGTACATAGTAGGTATATATTGGCTCAGTACTTGTAAATGAAAAACAGGAGCAGGAAATTGGTGAACTTTTTGTTAAACAATGAAAAAGCTAAGTGACAGTTTTATGATCAAAAGTTCTTGACAAGCTAGAACAATGGGCTAAATAAAAAAAGAAAAATACAATAGAGATGTACAAAAATGAAATGATAGTCATACAAATTGAAAAAGGAAGACAAAAACTGGCTCTATTTGCAAATGACATTATGGTCTATATAGAAAATCTCAAAGAATCTACCAAAAGGCTATTAGAACTGTGCATAAAATGCATACAAGTTTAAGAATACAAGGACACTATATAAAATTTAATCATATTTCTATATACTAGTGGTTAATAATCAGAAATTTAATTGTTTAAGTATTATTTTTATAGTACCAACAAATGAAACATTTATGTAAAATCATGTAAGCAGAATATCTGTATGCTAAAAACTATAAAACCCTAATGAAAGAAATCAAAGACAGCATGAATAAATGGAAATTTAAACCAATTCATAGATTAGAAGATATGATATTATTAAGATGTCAGTGTTCTCACACTGATTTATAGATTTCTCATAACCTCAGTCAAAATCTCAGATTTTTTTTTTTTTTTAGAAATTAAGAAACTAATTCTAGAAAGACAATGGAGTAAGGCAAATGGAGAAAGGAAAATCTTTTCAACAAATGGTTCTGGGACAATTGTATAACAATGGAAAAAAAATGTATGACCTTCAGTTCACCTCTCTTACTCTATACCAGTATTATCTTAGATGGATCATTGACCTAACTGTAAAATCCAAAACTATAAAATTTCAAGGAGAAAATATAAGAGAAAAAACTTTGCATTCTTGAGTTAAATGTAATTTTTTTAGATATGATGCCACAAGTGCAATCCATTAAAATATTTTATGAATTATTCTTCAACGAAATCTTCAAAAGACAATGTTGGTAGAATGAAAAGACAAGCCACAGAAAAGGAGAAAATATTTGCAAATCGTATAGCCAAAAAAGAAATTATATCCAGATTATATCAAGAGTTCTCAAATGCAATAATAAACCTATTAAAAATGAAGATGTCCCACCTATAATCCCAGCACTTTGGGAGGCCAAGGCCAGCAGATCACCTGAGGTTAGAAGTTCGACCAGCCTGGCCAACATGGTGAAACCCCATCTCTACTAAAAATAGAAAAATTAACTGGGCATGGTGGTGGGTGCCCAGCTACTCGGTAGGCTGAGGCAGAATTCCCTGGGCCTGGGAGGCAGAAGTTGCAGTGAGCCAAGATTGTGCCACTGCACTCCAGCCTGGATGGCAGAGTGAGACTCAGTCTCAAAATGAAGAAGATGTTTGAACATACACTGTATCAAAGAAGATAGAAAGATGAAGAATAGACACCTGAAACGATGCTCAATATCAATAGTGACTACAGAAATGCAATTTAAAATTACAGTAAGATAGAACTGTAGACTTATTACATGATAGAATAAATTTGTGAAAATCCATGGAAGTATACATTATAAAGAACAAATTTTACTGTATGCACATTTTACCTAGATTTTTTTACATGAAAAAGTCCTTCTCCCCAAATCTAATAGAAATAACTACATAATGGTTTATTTGATTCACAAAATACACACACAATTCAGTATGCAACCATGTAGAAAAATTATGAGAAATAATTATAAATTAAATACAGATAAACAATTTGGTATAGTTGAACAAAAAGCCAGTTCCATCTTTATATATATATATTTATATATATATGTATATATATATATTTATATATATATATATGTATATACACACACACACACACACACAATTCAAAATAAAGGAGGGAATAGTATCCTATTCTTCTTCTTCTTTTTTTTTTAATTGAGATGGAGTCTTGCTCTGTCACCCAGGTTGGAGTGCAATGGCACAATCTGGGCTCACTGCAACCTCTGCCCTCTGCCTCCCAGGTTCAAGCCCCTGCTATTATTTATTACTGATACCATATATGAGGCAATAATTCATTTGCATCTGGGCCAGATACTAAGAAGGATATGAACCACGTAATACTCTCTGCAAATGGAATAAGGTTTTTCAAGCCAGTATGAATTCACCATCATTGAAGGCACTGAAGCAAAGAATACTGAAGTTAATTTGAAGGGACATAATGAAGTCAGGGTGTTAGGAATTGTTTTCTTCATCCAAAACAATATTAATAAAACACCTATTCTAGGCCAAAGATTATATAGGCATGGGGATATGACAATGGAGAAGGTAGTTGTGTATCCAGCCTGGCAAAGACTTGGTTGAAGTTATAAAACTAAACATTCTTTTCTCCAATCCATAGAATCTATACTTAGAAAAATAGAAATGCATGCAGAGAGCAAGATGTCCTGAGTTATTTTAATTATGCTCTGGAAACCCTCAGGTCACCATGATCGTGAGTAATCAGTCAGATTCTAACTGACTGCTTATACCAAGAATTCAGTTTTGTTCTTTTCTGTTTTTGTATTTGGGTTAATAAATCGAAACTTCCTCAGTCTAGTTACTTGTTACCTTACCTTAAACCTCGCTCCAATTAGTATTTGAAATGATGCGAGTACAACCAGAGACAAGCAATTCATCATCCACCACTGCTTTTACTAAGCTTCCATATCTGCTGAATGGTTTATGGAACACAAAGCTAATAATGGCCTTGCCCTATAGCTTTGGTACTCTGAGTAGGAGCATTTTCCACCCTATGACCCATTTATCATATTGTATATTAATATATTTTATACATGTGACTATGACTTTCCCTTTGCAAATGTGGATACTCTCCTTAAGCATCTTCTTAATCACTTAGGATTCATTCACTCATTTACACTGATTAGCTCACCTGCATTTCCCAAGTGCCTACTACGCACCACTTAATCTGCTAGGTGTTAGAGGTACAAAAATGATTTTTCATAATCATCTCACTATAGTTAATTTTTAAAGCTATCTGTGAACAAAGGAAAATAGCTTTCAAGCTGATAGCTTGTATTAGTCTAATTTATACATCTCACCCAGTAAACACACATGTACACACATGCACTTGCACATACACGACTACATGACTTGTTCTTCACATTTTCTTGTCAAAATCCACTTTATTTCATAAATCACTTCATTCCTGAAGTTTTCTCTAACTCTCTTAGCTTGAAATGATCTTTCCTTTTATATTCTATTCGCACATTTTATATTTCTTCTTAGAATACTTCACAATATCGTGTGTCTTACTATGTTAATTTGTATGTGTGTGTCCTTTTTTTTTTTTTTTTTTAGTAGAGATGAAGCCTTGCTCTGTTGCCAGGCTGGAGTGCAGTGACGTGATTTCGGCTCACTGCAACCTCCGCCTACCAGGTTCAAGCGATTCGCCTGCCTCAGCCTTCCGAGTAGCTGGGAGGCACATGCTGCCCTGCCTGGCTAATTTCTTTTGTATATTAGTAGAGATGGGGTTTCACTATGTTGTGTCAGCTGGTCTCGAATTCCTGAGATCAGGCCATTCACCCGCCTAGGCCTCCCAAAGTGCTGGGATTACAGGAGTGAGCCACTGCGCCTGGCCATGTGTACCTTTTTTATTGTTTTAAGTACCAAGATGATGTAACCACATCACATAAGAATATAATAATAATGATAAAACATACAGAACAAAAAAAAAATCATGTTGTAAAACAACAATGACTCCCTATCTCATCTTGCTAGACACCCCACCAACATCAAACTGCCCCACTTCCTTTGTAATCATCTGTAGATGTGTTTGTAAGTATTTGCTATTTTAGCTTTTGAATTATAAGCTGGGGGTATTATTTCTTAGTTCCAACTCTTAAAGAATAAATTTTAGCTTATTTACCCTGGTTTCCATATTGCTGGTCACTCCCTCCTCATTTTTAGATTTCTGTTCATCTTGTTTCATCATCTTGGGAAGGAATTCTTCTTCCCTGTCATTTTAAAACAGCTCTGGCAGATTCTGTCTCTTGATTTGTCTACACTTGCTACTCTGGTAACCTATCCTTTGCTCAGACAAACTCTCAGCGTTTCAGGCTTCCCACACTGTCACCTCTTGTCAACTCTGCTGCAAACGACTAACCAGCCATAGTCCCCAAACCTAACCTTTGTAGCTTTGGCCTAGGCCTGCAGAACATGGCTTGATCTTTCCCAGTGGTTTCACTGAAACTCCTCTCACTCAGCTTAGGAGGAATGTGGACAGAGTGGGAGGTGATATGAATGAAAATGCCTCAACACTTCAACAACTTTTTCCGTGTTCATTCTCTAATTGCCACCTCTCAAATTTTTTATAGGTGAGTGTTGATTCAAGAGTATATTCAAGGTTGATTCAAACGGGAGTTTGAAGCTTCTTTTGCAAATCCTAAGTGGCCTGGGACCTCACCGGCATTGCATGAGAGCACTTACCCCTGCTGAGTTGGGGCCTCTGCTGAAACCAAGGCGGGGATAGTCTTTGTAAAGATCCTGTAACCCTTAGTGGAGGCTCAGTAAATCATAGTTCAGCAGCAGGGTGTGTGGGCAAAAGTCTTTAGTGTCGTGTAAGGTAAGCAGACACCACTGAATCGAGTGACAAAAAGATAAAAATCTAGTAAGATACAGGAAATAAGGATTTCAACAAATCCCTGTCAGGGAAGACTTGAGATACGCAACAGAATGTCAAAACTTACCTTAATGAATAAAATAGTAATAGTTACCAGCTATTAAGTGTTTATTCTATTGCAAAGACAGTTGGAGACATTTTGTAAACAGGATCTCTTAATCCTCAAGCAACTCTATTATTTAAGTATTATTGTCCCTACAATTCACATAAGGAAGCAAAGGCTACAGGAGGCTAAACATCTTTTCCAAGGTCATACTGAGTGACATTATGTGTAGTTTGCTGAATACCTGTATAGTTGAACAGAAGTATCAGACGTCCTCTAAGTCCCCTGTGAAGAACACTTTAAGGTATTGTTAAAGAAAATACTTTCAATCTGTGGGACCCAAATGGCAATCATAACCAAGGATCTGGAGCCCACAGTGCGCAGGTCAGGGACAAAGCACCCATAACCAGAGTAACTAAATCAAGTCTCTTCATATGTGTGGTATCACAGTGCAGAAAACTCATTTTTGTAGAAATGAAACTAAAAATATCTTTGTAACTTATTCAGAGACCTCATAATTCAGATCTTCTAAGATATAACTTCAATATAAGGTAAGTCACTTATAACCAGATTTTTTCCCCACATATGAAACTATTTAACTCCTAGCATCTTTTCTGGTTTAAGAAAAAGCCATTTTAATAAGTAGGACAAAAATCACATACATGAAAGTTATAAGCTTCCAACCTTTTTTTGCCAATAACTAGGTTGTTCTTGCAGAATTTCATAATGTGGTATGTTTCCAATGACTCTCTGTGATTTGATGGAGACTCCTTTGATTTTCATTCTCTGTCTTCCCTATAGTAGTTTCTAGGGTTTTTTTGTTTTTTGTATATCTTGTTGCTTATCATGTATTCTTTAATTTGCTCTTGAGACTTTAAATTTACTTTTTATGTTAGTCATCAGAAAAGAAAATAAGTACAGAGATAAATTTCATCTTACCATACTTTGAAGTACTAAAGATGTTTAAATTAAAAAAAACAACAAAATCAAAAACTACCCTGAACCCTTGACCTTCTATTGCGAAGCACCCACCAATCCTTGAAGCCTGTTCCTCCACCACTTTCCTATTTGATCAAAAAATGTCTCCATCCACTTACGTGCTCAACCCCCTGCATCAAGTTAGCTCCACATCCTTTAAGTTCTAACATCAACAGATGTCTCCAATGGCTCCACTCACCAATTCCATCGCAGAAACTGCCCTGGTATAAACCACTAGCATCTTCTCAGCCTCAGAAGTGATTCCCCCATTCTTGATCTGGCTCCCGCCCCAACCCATTCTCCAGGTAACAGTCACAGAGAGCTTTTGAAAATGTAAATTGCATGTAATTACCTCCCTATTAAAAACCTTCAAAGGCTTCCTATTACACTCGGAATAAAATATAATCTTAAAATGGCCTAAAAAATCCTTTACAATCTGCTTCTGCTAATTCCTCCAATCATATGGTGACCTTCACCCTGACCCCAGCTTTTATCCCAATTTTTAAGTATTTATGTGTTTGGTGTAATGTTTCTCTCCTTTACTGGACTGTGAGTTCCATGAAGTGGGACCATGATAGTTTTATGCATTATTCACCAATTGCCTGTAGCAAAACACCTGGCATGTAGGTTCTCCATAAATTTTGTTAAATGAATAAATGAACTTGAGTAAAAGTTAGTATAATGAGTAGAAAATATTTTATGTTATAAGCAGCCAGTAAAATGGAAATTACAAACATAATAGGAAAATTCTTATATGAGTAAAGCAAAATAGGAAATGTAAAATATAATATGCATAGCATTTACAATATGATTACCATAACATTTACAATGTGTACATGATGTATACATACATAACATTTACAGTATGATTGAGCCTATTATAACATAGAGTAGACATATATTTTTAAGAAGGCAATTCTGTTTTTTTAAAGAGATCTATTTTAAGTTATAAGCAGGGTCTGTCTTGTAAGAGTTTGCCTTAGGATGACAATCCCTGTGTCTGGAGGGAATGCTCTGGTGGCCCTTTGGTTACACTAGGTGAAGCAAAAACCCACTCTGCAATGCAAAGATATGTGGCATTCAACTGTTCTGAGTAACGGTGAGTTTCTCTTTAATGTAGGTAGAGTTGCATCTCTGTAGATTTTGTTTCCTTTTTGAAAAATAGCCTGTGCCTCTTCTCCCTTTACCTGCTCTGGGTAGCAGTGGTAGAGAGGATCTTTCAGGAAGCTTGGACTTGAACTCTGAGTAGGAAATGCACAGGCAGACGTCGCTCGCGTGCTGAAGACAGCTCATGACAACTCTTAAGACACAGTTGTTAAATTTTCAGAAATTCTGTTAGATGATTGTTAAAGGCAAACATTATTTGAAATTAAAATATACTTAAATAAGTTTTATGAAAAATAAAGGTAACAAGTATGCAAGATTCATCATTTCCTAATTATTTTATTATACTTTGCTATCATCTATGTTCTGAAAGTTACTTACGTTTCTTACATCTGTATGGTGAACAATTGTTTTTTTTTTTTTTTGAGACAGAGTATTGCTCTGTTGCCAGGCTGGAGTACAGTGGTGCGATATCGACTCACTGCAAACTTCGCCTCCTGGGTTCAAGCTATTCTCCTGCCTCAGTCTCCCAGGTAGCTGGGATTACATGCCCCTGCCACCACACCCAGCTAATTTTTGTGTTTTTAGTAAACGGGGTTTCTTCATGTTGACCAGGCTGGTCTCTATCTCTTGACCTCAGGCGATCTGCCCACCTTGGCCTCCCAAAGTGCTGGGATTACAGGTGTGAGCCACTGGGCCTGGCCAGAAATATTGTGTAAGGATATGTAACTGCACAGCTCTTCCCAACTCCATGTTTGATGTCATGGTAATAGCTTGAAGTCAGCCATGGCGGTTGTATTTACATCACTGAAATAAGCAACTGTTACCACATAGGGCTCTATTTATTGTTTTGCTGATTTTCTAGATTTAAGAAAGTGATGAGAATATGTTAATAACGCAGATTAAATCTTAAAATGTGTCATGTCTGTCTGTTACATTATAAATAATGCAAAACATAGGAATACCCTTCTAGTCTTCAAAAACTAACACTCAATTCAATGAAAAGTTGCTCTTAGCCTTGATGAATGAATGAGGTTGTGACATATGCTTTCATTGTTTCACTTTTACCGTATTGTATAATGTAAACCAAATATCAACCAGCCTTTTTGGCAGAACCATACTTGTTTGTCAATTGCAACCATGTGTTGTCCATGAACACTAAGTTTGTCAAACATCAAGGAAAGTAGTCAGTGAAAATCAACTTGCTATGTGAAATTTATAATGAAAATATTGTATATTTTATTATTATTGTAAATTGTGTGTTATGTATATTTTATATCAGTAAAATTAATTATATACACACCTACTCTCAGTTAAATATACACATTTATTTCTAGAGAGCCAGTTGTTGAATGAGCACATCCCTGAGTCTAGGCTACTTCTGTAGCAGAATGAAATTTGTGAAACGCTTAGCTCTCTTTGGGATACATAGATACTCTTGGAAAAGAGAGCCTAATAACAGCCTGCCCTTCTTGCAGCAGAGCAGGATGAAGACTAGAACTATTACTATTGTGGAAAAGAAAGTGAGGGTAATCCTGAAGCCTGTGACTGTTGAGTATACCTATATTACACACATGTGAAATATACATGCATGTAAACAAGAACTAGGGAGTGATAAGCACCATGAAGAACACTTAAAATAAAGAGTTACAGTGGTGTGTTTATGAGCAATTCTCTTTACCTTTAAGTGTGTTTTATTATTTTGGAAAATTTAAAACCTAATAAATAGATGGTTGTAAAGAGCAGTTCAATTCAGTTAATTAAGAACTACACAAATTCAGAAGATCTGCAGTGTAGCCCTCAATTTATAACTAACCCTGGTTCAATAGTTTGGCTTCATTGCTTCTGTTTTTCATCTCTAAGGGGTAAAATAGCAACCTGGTGTACCAGGTAGCAATGAGGAAGAAGCAATACAGTAGCTTGACAACATAGTTTCTTTAAAGACTGATAGATGGGGCAAAGAACACTCTACATAATAGAAATGCTAGAGGTAATGCTAAACTATACTTAAATGTATTGTTTCTTTGGTGGTCAGCTGACATCCTTTATCAAATCTGATGTTGTGAAATGTCTATGATCTGTCTCTGAACAACTCTTCATTAATTTTCCTAAGTGTCATCTTTGCCATTAACTTGGAAAAATAAAAAATACATTCTAATGAGAGTGTTAATTATAAACAGTGTTTTATTTCCTAACTTGGCAACCTTATAAATCAAATGCTTTGCACTCTATAGCAACAGAGTTGCAAAGCTGTTCATTTTACAAAGCCAGAAGTGACAAGCAACATTTTCAGAAACACCAATAGATGATATGGAGTCCTAAGGCTGCCCCTGATAATCTGGAAAATCTCTTCTACCATAATTTGATTTCTCACATGAAACTTTACATAAAATAAATCAATGATAATATTTAAAGATAATTGCTGTGCTAGATGAAGACACGGTCAAATGGACATTCTTATAGGTAAGAGAGGATTGCAATTCACCAAGGAATATGTTATTTATTTTTAATAGGTGGCCTTTTACCCCCTCATTATTTTTGCTATCTCTAATTGGTGTCAAAATGAGATCAATACCACATCTGTATCTCATAGGATTCTTGTGAGGATTAAATGAAAATGCACACTATAGATGTGTTGCTATTATTATATTATATTATTATGCATGTTGGCTATGAAAATTTGATATCAATTCTGTGACTGCTTGGTGTAGTCCCATGGTGCATTTTTGCTGTCTGTCTCATAACTGTCAGGGCATCTTCCTCAGCAATATTCACTTCTCTAATTTCTTTCTTGTAGTTTCATCCAGACTGCACCAAGATTCTCTGACCACCTCATCGAAATCTGAGACAGATAATTAATCTCATGAGAGGTGTCCAGGTAGCAGATCTCCTAGGACTTTGTGTAGTTAGAGTTTTATAAAGCCCAATAGATGGACTGTGTTTGCTTCTCAGGATCTTGTCTCATGGTCACCTAGAGAATGCGATTCCTGGTAGTTTGTTTCTTGTTATTTTGTTTATTTATTCATTCTTCTTAATACTGAGTATATAATATTGTTTCTATTTGGTATCTCTTTAGAACAGATGACTAATCTTTTACAATTATGGAATTAAAGGAATAGGAAGATTCTTAAAGATTAGGTAGAAGCTCTCATCGAAAGTTATATGTAGCATTCCAAAACTTCCACTGTGAATCTCCCATCTCTCCACCATTGATATTTGAGTAATGGACACCTTTCAGTGGTGATGTTTTTATCTGTCTGCCCTTCCCACCATTGGAGTGCACAAGTGACACAGGCTGTTCATATGCCCTTAACATAAAATCACTGAATTCTCTTCCAATCATTTCTTCAAAATAAAAATAAAAAACATCGTTCCATCTAAATATACACACACAATAATAACCCGTTTCTCCTGTCTTTATTCTCCTTTATTCTCTTCATGACACAAATTCTCCTTGACATTGCCTTGTCTATAACTCCGCTTACTGTGCTTCCCTGACTTCTGCAGAGCACTGGTAAGGACATGCGAGTGGCATAAACCAATGGAGACCTTTGTCCTGTCCCCTCTGCAGCACCAGACTAGCCCTGACCTTGTAGCCAGTGTGCAGCAAGGCAGCAGTTTACACCAGATTTTCCTTTTCAAAGAGAAGGATCATTCTGGTTCCCCTGCCCAGAAAGCTCCTTTGAAAAGACACTTTCCAAAGGAGTTTCTCAGAGCTGTATCTTACCTCGTTCGATATTTCATCCCATTTCACCATGATCATAAAGGTCATTTCCCAGCCTCTCATTTTCTTAATCTGCAACTTTGTAGTACTGAGACCTTTCTTCTGTTCCCATAAGAGATTCAGTGTATAATTTGCAAGTAAAATGTGTCCTAGCTTTTGGGGCAACACACATGTTGCCCAAGGGCACTCTGGACCAGTGGTCCCTGGGCTAATCTTTCCTAAAACTCCTTCCCACCTACTAAACTCTAATCAGGTACTTTCCATAAGCCCACCACTGGTTCAGTAGTAGTGCTAAGTATACCATCTTGGGAGATCGTCAAAGTGATCTGATTGCAGTTTTGGAATTTGCAGTTGAGGAATTGACGATTAAAAAAAGAAGCAACTTTGGGGGCAAGGAGCAGTGGTCCACACCTGTAACTCCATTACTCTGGGAGGCCAGGTCAGGCTAATCACTTGAAGCCAGGAGTTCGAGACCACCCTGGCCAACATGGTAAAACCCAATCTCTCCTAAAAATACAAAAATTATCTGAGCTGCTGGTGCACACCTGTAGTCTCAGCTACGTGGGAAACAAGCACGAGGATTTCTTGAACCTAGGAAGTGGAGGTTGCAGTGAGCCAAGATGGCTCCACTGCACTCCAGCCTAGATGCCAGAGCAAGACTCTGTCTCAAAAAGAAAAAAAAAGAGAGAGAGAAAGAAAGAGAGAGAAAAGCAATTTAATCTGGGTCACAGAGCAAGCGGCATTGCTTAGACTTGAACCTCAGACTGTCTGATTCCCGAGCCCGTGAGTTTTTTAACTGTACAGCTTATTGCTTCCCCAGGAAAAGACTAGAAATTTGACATCAGAAGGTCTGACTTAACACCTCTGTTCAGCTATTCATATGTGGACTTGGGTCTCACTCACCTTCTCAATAACCATTCTCTCCTTCTGCAGGACCCACAGGTCTCCAAGTCAGCCATGCCCTTGTTGACTTTGCTCCTTCTGTCTGGAATACCCTGACCTACACAGTGCTTGGCTAAGGACTATCTGCCCTTCAGCCTTCAGCTCCAATGTCCTTCCTACAGGTGGGTTATGCTCCTCATGAATAAGTTCCTACATTCCCCTGCAGTCACCTCTGTTAAGTGCCTCATCAGAATGCACTGTAGCATCTGCTGTCTTGCATGGGCTCCAGATTTATATAATACCAGCATCTTATCAGTGAACTGTGTTTGGGTATGTGGAACTAATAAATGTATAGTTATTTATAGATCATTTACAGTACTATATTTATGATAGATGATGTTTATTATAAATCATATAGAACAATACAAAAATTTTAATGTAATAAAGTTTTTAAAAATGATATTGTTAATGCCTTAATAATTATAATAACTTCAGACTTTCATTACTGTTAATAGTGTAGGATACAATTTATACTTAGGGGAAAGTTTACTAAGAGGGTGGTGATAATCAATATTTCAAGTAGTCATCTTGATACATATTTTTATCTGACTTCTCTGCAGATCCGATTAGAGTAACATAGTTTTTTACCTCATAACATGGCTGACAAGAAAAAGTGTCTACCATTCTATGCCGTTTGCATGTGTTTGTGTTACTAGTGTTATCTTCTAGCCATCATTTCTTGGAAGGGGTCTTTTTAAGCCATTTCTCCACGTTGTCAGAGTTAGATATTTACAAATTCACTTAACGGGCACCCATAGAACACAGCAAACACAGCAAAGGGCAGGGAATGTGGAAAGAAGGAAACCTTCCTGCCCCTTGTGGGTAGCAGAACTGCTGCTCTCCCCACATCATACTTCACCCTCCCCAAGGGACAGAGAGCCCGCAGAGGCCCACACAGCAAATATTGTGATATCCTGATAATTTTCTTTATAAAGATTAAAAAAAACAAAAATAAATGAGATTCCTGATCTTGTTTGATGATCTTGCTCAACCTGAGGGTACCTGCGCCCAACTCTAGAAGACTGCTCTGGACAAGTTCCTGGAGGGCAAGGATTATGTTTTCTTCATTTTCTCTCTTTAATTCAATCAGAAAGTCTCTTTCTTTTAATAATAGTGATAATAAAGAGCCAAATACTGCTTAAGCATTTTCCCTTCATTACTTAATCTTCATATGAAACCTATGAGGTGGATATTGTTATTATCCCCAATTTGTAGATGACTCTGAGGCAAAGAGAAGTTTATTAATGTGGCCAAGGTCACACAGTTAGCAAGTGATAGAGCTGGATTTCAATGGTAGGACTAGGGCATCTGAGCCCATATTCTTCTCAGCAATTTTATTCTTCCTCATCTGAGGGGTGTGTGTGTGTGTGTGTGTGTGTGTGTGTGTGTGGTGTGTGTATATGTATGTGTGTGGTGTGTGTATCAGTAGATAAATCTAATCATGTATCCATTCATTTACTCAATAAATATTCATTCAGCACCAAGCAGGGACAAGTCACTGCTCTAGGAACCAAACATACAGCAATGAATAAAATAGACTAGTCTTTATGAGATCCACTGGGGAGAGACAGAAAATAAATTTAATACATAAGTATGTTAAATTTTGTAATATGTTAGAAGGTGGTAAATTCTGCAGGGGAGAAAAACAGGGAATTGACAGTCAAGAGTATTGTGCGGGTAAAATTTTAGATATGGTGGTCAGAGAAGGCCTTGCTGAATAGGAAACATTTGAACAAAGACTTGAAGGAGGTGAGGCAGGAGCATGACCAGGATGCTGGAGGGATAGCCAGGAGGCAGCATTGGTACAGTGAGGTGCGTGTGATAGGCAGAGAATGGTTCCCCAAAGATGTATGTATCCTAATTCCATGAATTTGTAAATATGTGACCTTACATGGCAGAAGGGACTTTGCAGATATGATTAAATTAAGCACCTTGAGATGGGGAGATTATCCTGGATTAGCTGGCTGACCAAATGTAATCACAAGAGTCCTTATAAGGGAAAGAACCAAGATGTGAAAACAAAAGCAGAGGTCAGAGCCCTGTGATTGTTAAGAAGAGCATGAGGCAAGAACTGTGGGAAGCTCTTAGAAGCTAGAAAACACAAAGAATGGATTCTTCCCAAGATGAGTCAGTAGGAATGCAGCCCCACCAACACATTGCATTTAGCCCAGTAAGACTTCTCACCTCTAAAACAGTAAGATAATAAGCTTTGTATTACTTAAGCCACTAAGTTCGTGGTAATTTGTTATAGCAGCAAGAGAAAACTTTGAGGAAGAAGAAGAGCAGGAGGAGATAAGATCAAGGAAACAACCGGAGTCAGATCATGCAGGGCCATTGGGCCAGTCTGAAGACTGGATTTTACTTCAAGTGAGATGGTAACCACTGGAGAGCTTTACGCACAAGAGGAAATTGATCTGAATTACATTTTGTTTTTGTTTCCTAGGAGACAGGATCTTCCTCTGTCACCCAGGCTGAAGAGGTGTAATCATAGCTCATTGCAGCCTGGACCTCCTGGGCTCGAGCAATCCGCCTGCCTCAAGCCTTCTAAGTACCTAAGGCCACAGATGTGTACTACCACATCTGCTTTATTTTTATTTTTATTTTTTTTGTAGAGTCAGAGTCTCACTATATTGCCCAGTCTAGTCTCAAACTCCTGGCCTCGAGTGATCCTTCTGCCTCAGCCGCCCAAAACATTGAGATTACAGGTGTAAGCCACTGCAGCCAGCTGAATTTTTTAAATGATTCTTACTCCTGATGTCTGGAGAAGGCCTGCTTCATGGGGTGGGGGATGGAGTGTGAGGAGCTATGGCAGTGATGCAAGCAGGAGACCACTTAGGAGACTATGATATCATCCACAGAAGAAATGATGATGGCTTGGCTCAGGCCTATGGCAGTGAAGAAGGTGAGAAATAGGTGAGAAATAATCAGGTACTGTGAATATTTTCAAGGTAGAGTTCACAGGATTTGCTGCCGGATTTGACATGAAATGTGAGATACATGGAGTCAAAGATTTCAAGGTTTGGCCTGAGCAACTGGAGTGACAAAGTTGACACAAATAAACTAAGGAAAACCTCAGATACAGATTTTAGGTAGGATTAGGGGCTGAAGATCAGGAATTCAGTTTTAGATATGTTAAATTTCTAATTTGAGAGGGCACTTGGAAATGCATTCATTTGTATTTGTCATGATTCCTAATATAATTGGATTTATTCCTACCATCTTCCAGTTTTTGTAATTTTCATTTACCGTATATTTTTGTTGTTGTTTTTGTTTCCCTATCTTGCCTTATGTGTGAAGTAATATATTTTGCTATATCCCTTTTTAAATTTTCTTGATGGCTTGGGAGCTGTAGATTAGACTTTTGTTCTTTACTGCTTAAATGTTTAGCATATAAGTACTTAAAAGAATGTCTTATTTAAGGCCAAGTGCAGTGGCTCACACCTGTAATCCCAGCACTTTGGGAGGTCATGGTGGCAGATCACCTGAGGTCAGAAGTTCAAGACCAGCCTGGCCAACATGGCGAAAATCTGTCTCTATTTAAAATACAAAAATTAGCCAGGCGTGGTGGCAGGCTCCTGTAATCTCAGTTACTTGGAGGTCGAGGCAGGAGAATCGCTTGAACCCAGGAGGCAGAGGTTGCAGTGAGCCAAGATCGTGCCACTGCTCTCCAGGCTGGGTGACAAAGCGAGAATGTGTCTCAAAAAAAAAAAAAAAAAAAAAGAAAGAAAGAAAGAAAGGCTTATTTAGTATTTCTATTTCATTCCCGAACAACCTGAGGCTGCTAGCATGTTTTGCCTTTTAACTACTCGTTGCCTCTTGAAGGCCTTCTCTCAACTTGTCCCCACGAATCTTCTTTATTCGAGTTAACTAGAGTTTTCATTTTAGTCTTAAAAAAAGTTAATTTACCAAAAACTAAACAAATTTCCCAACGTTTTATCAGCTGCTATGTCCACCAGTGTTTCAGTCCTTGCCTCTAGTTTCACTATTCTATTTTCTGGAAAGTCTTTTTGATGAGTCTGAGGGTGCTAAACTCACAGCCTTTTTACATCTGAACATCTCATTTTTTTTACTGTTATTCTTAAATGATAGTTTATTTGCATGTATAAATCAGGCTAGACAGTGATTTTCCTTCAGAACTTTAAGTTATTGTTCCATGAGACTTTGGAAAAATAAGTTAGCTGCTGAATAGTCCTATTCGGATTTGGTTTTTCCTCCTTATATAGAATCTTCTCTCACTGACAGTTTTAAAGATATTCCCTTCATCCTTAGACTTGTACCTAGGTATGTATTTTTATTCATCCTTGTCATCATTCAAACTATACTTCAAATCTGAGGGCCCCTATAATTTTCCTGTTGTTGAAAATTTCGCATCATCTCCTCAAGTATTGGTTTTAAGGCATACATAGCACAGAGGTTTCATTTCCCCTCTGGCTCTATTCACATTACACAATGTCAGTTTCAGAACACAGATTTATTTTTCTCCACTCTCTACTTCCTTTTTCTGAAATTTTTATGAAACATATTTTGGAGCCTCCCAGTCCATCTTTTTTTTTTTTTTTTTTTTGAGACGGAGCCTTGCTCTCATCAGGCTGGACTGCAGTGGAACAATCTCGGCTCACTGCAACCTCTGCCTCCTGAGTTCAAGCGATTCTTCCACCACAGCCTCCCGAGTAGCTGGGACCACAGGCACCTGCTACTACACCCGGCTAATTTTTGTATTTTTAGTAGAGATGGGGTTTCCCCATGGCCAGGATAGTCTCGATCTCTTGACCTCGTGATCCGCATGCCTCGGCCTC
>CAUYQU010044283.1:0-53387 GCA_963574635.1 Cheracebus regulus
TTGATGGTTTTTTTTTTTTTTTTTTTTTTTTTTTTTTTTTTTGGACACAAAAATTTTTTTTTTGTAAATTGAGTTTTATAAGTGTTTTTTTTTTTTTACTGTGATTTTTTTTAATATCAAATAAAAAAAAAAAAACAAAAAAAAACAAAACAAAAAAAAAAAAATTAAAATGTCCCAAAAAAAAAAAAAAAAAAAAAAAAAAAAAAAAACCATCAACAGAGTGAAGAGACAACCTAAAAAATGGGAGAAAATATTTGCAAACCATGAATCTGATAAAGGGTTAATCCCCAAAATATCTAAGGAATTCAAAGAACCCAACAGCAAGAAAACAACCCAAATTTTAAAAGTGGACAAAAGATCTGAACAGATATGTCTCAAAAGAAGAAATATGCCTCAAAAGAAGACATGCCTATGGCAACAGGTCCATGAAGAAATGCTCAACATCACTAATCGTTGGGGAAATGCAAATCAAAGCTGCAGTGAGTTATCACCTTGCACCTGTTAGGAAGGCTATTATCAAAAAGAAGAAAGACAACAAGTGTTGGCAAGGATGTAGAGAATCGGGAACCCTTGCACACTGTTATTGGGAATGTAAACTGGTATAGCCATTGTGGAAAACAGTATGGAGCTTCCTCAAAATAGTAAAAATAGAACCACCATGTGATCCAGCAACCCTACTGCTGAGTATAGATCCAAGGAAATGGAATGGGTGTGCTGAGCAGGACTCTGCACTCCTGTGTGCAAATAGTGTGCAGCACTATTCATGACAACCAAGCTTTGGAATCACCCCAAGTGTCCGTCCACAGATGAATGAATAAAATCTGGAAAATGTGGTATATATATATATATATATATATATATATATATATATACAGTGGAATATTATTTCACCATGAAAAGAAGGAAATCTCATCATTTATGATGATATGGATCAATTTGGAGGGCATTATGCTAAGTGAAATAAGGCCACAAACACCACGTGGCCTTACTTACAGGTAGACTCTAACCAGCTGACAGCTTGGTTCAGGGAGGGGAGGATGGGAAGATGTTAGTCAAAGGATACAGATCACAGTCAGACAGGAGGAACAAGCCCTAGAGATGCACTGTGCAGCATGGTGAGTGAAGGGAGTAATGACACATTCTCGAAAAATACTGAGAGTGGGTAATTATTCTCACCACAAAAATGATAACTAAATAAAGTTCACTCACTCAGCTTTGAATAACTACCTTTGGATACAAAGATAACTGACCTTGGTTAGTTAGTGAGATTTCACTGTTCCATAATGTATATAACTTCAAAACATCAGCTTGTGCGCGATAAATACAAATGGCTATCGGTCCATTAAAAAAGGGAAAAAGAAAGCCCCGCAAATCCAAAGACTGAGCAAGTGCTGAGTCGTTTTTCATCTTCGTTATGAGTCGGCCTGGAAGTCCATCTTTGGATCCATGCTGTCCAATCCCGAATTCTTGAGAAAATTATTTTCTGTGCGGGAGAAGCCAGGAGGACTGAGCTGGAAGTGAGTGTAGAGGCGGCGACAGTGTCATGTTGGATGGCGACGCTTCAGACGGCTGCCTGAGATTCTCCGACTGGCAGGGTGGGAAGGCTGAAATGGTCCTAAACTACCTTCTCTGTGTCCCAGTAAAGAAACTGAGGCACAGGGAGCCCCAGGCCAGGGCCTCGAACCAGGGCTTGGTAGCTCTGCCTCTGCTGACCCTGGGGGCAGTGACTTCAGGAGGTGAGGAAACCCCGGGTGCTGCCCACACAGAGGCTGGCCTCCTGGGCCAGACGTCCCTGCCCTCTGAGGTCAGCTCATCCCAGCCACCCTCTCTCCCCGGCTGCCGGCCCCCGTTGCCCTCCGAGTCACTTGCCAGCCTCGGGGCTGCCAGCCAAGCACATCCTTTCGTCCTCCGGCACCCACTACGTCCTCCCTGCCTGCTGTGGGCCTTGGCGCCTTCACCGCAGGGCTGCCTCCACCCCCAGCCCTGCTCTCTCAAAGGTGTCAGACCCTGAGAGTCGCCCCCAAGAGCACCCCTCTCCAACCTGCCAAGCAGGCCAGGTGACCACCCGTGTGCTCCCACAGAGGCCTGCGCCCCACCCCAGGTCACAGCTGACCTGTGTGACTGCATACTCTCCTCATTACGTGTGTGACTCTGGTCGGAGGCCCTTCTCCTCACTAGGTGTCAATTCTACGAGGGCGCAACCCCAACCTATCTTGTTTCTGCACCACTGGGGCCCGGCAAGGCCCAGGCCCAACAAATGCATGTTGAATCGGGCCCCTGAGTGGAGGGTGTGGATTAAATGACCCCACAGAGTCCTTCTAGCCAAAAGGTCCGCCATCTCAGGGGTGTGTGTGTGTGTAGACAGAGAGAGGAAGGAAATCAATTTAAAAAGAGAGAGAGAGGGAAAGAGAGGCCCATGGAGCTTGAGATGCTGCATGTACAGTTCTTCATTTTTGCATTCCAGTTTTATATAATTCACACATAAAAAGATGCTCAATGTCATTACGCATTAGGAAAATGCAAGTCAAAGCCACAATGAGATAGCACTTCACACCCACTAGGACAGCTATAATCAGAAGCCGGGAAAGGAGTGTCGATGTGGACGTGGAGAATGAGGGTCCTCACGCAGAACAGCAGGAATGCAGAGTGTTGCAGCTGTGACGAAAAACAGCTTGTTCTCCACAAGGTAAGCATGGAATTACCATAGGATCCAGCAACTCCACAACTAGGTGTTTACACAAAGGAATTGAAGACAGGCATGGAAGCTAAAGCCATGCACAGATGTTTAAGCAGCAGCAATTAATAATGGCCAAAAGCATTATTAATTGCTTAGCACCTACCCACATGGCCATCAAAGCATGCACAGACAGACAGAATACAGCACAGCCACACAGCGGACCCGTGTTCAGCCACAGGCAGGCATGAGCTGTGGATGTTTGCTGTCTGCACTTGCATGAGCCTTGAAAACACCGGGCTGAATGAAGACGCTAATAATAAAAAGCCACATATTGGATGATTCCATTTACACAAAATGTCCAGAACAGGGCAGTCCATGAGGACACAAAATAAATCAAGGGTTGCCAGGGGCTGGGCACTGAGAGGAATAGGGAGTGACTGTTTAGTGAGTAGGGGTGTCCTTTTGGGCCCATGAAAATGTTTCAGAACGAGAGGTGGTAGCTGTGCATAGTGGAAATGTACTAAATGCCCCTGAATTGTTCGCTTTAAAAATGGTTTTCTTTTTTGGAAGAGTTGGGGTCTTGCTATGTTGCTTAGACTGGTCTTGAACTCCTGGCTTCAAGCAATTCTCCCTCCTCAGCCTCCCAAAATGTGGGATGACAGGCATGATTCAGCACACCTAGTCAAAATGCTTATTAGTAATTAATTATTAACTGTTTATTATTATATTATAGAAATTTCACCTCAATAAAAAAGCAGGGAAAAATTATATTTCATTTGAAATTTATTCGGGCTAATAACTAACACTTTTTCTTACAACTTTTATTTTTGAATGAAGGGGTTTAATGAAATTGAGAGTGCCCAGCAGTAGACCAGCTCCCTAGAGTCTTTCAGAAGCCCGCTGAGGGGAGCCAGCCCTTCTCCTGCAAACAGAACAGCAGCAATATCAGCAACCCCACAGCGTTGGCTCTGAGCCCATGTGGAAAAACCTGGACATGCACACAGCACAGAAACACAGCCTTGCACTCATGTCAGAAAAACTCCGTTTGTCAGCTTCTGCACCACTGGTGGGGCAGCAGTCTTTATGAGATGCAGGCTTTTCTAACTCACTCTCAGAGCATGAGACCTGTGGAATACCAAACCTCTCTCATGATAAACAGTGGTGCAATGATATTCTCCTTTGGTAAGAGACTAACTGGGTGGAGTTCCCTGGGTGAACTAGCTGCATTCTGCTGCTCTCCTGAGAACACAGGGTAGGGGCTTGCCAGGTTTGCTGCTTTGTTTAGCAGGAGGGAGTCACAGGGACATCCATCTCCATTCCAACTCACTTCCATCACCAGAGCCTGCCACGGGCCCAACTCCAGAGGGAAAAGCATTGCTCTTCGACTTTTCTATATAAAATGATTGGATTTCTTTCAACTCGAGGCACTGTATCTTTTAAAAAGAGACTTTGCACAAGTTATTGGCTGCACGTGCCAACCTATGCGTTTTGGGGCTGGGCTCTCGCTTGGACCGTCTTTAGATGGATGCTGCCTGCACCTCCCCATTGTCCTGGGAGTTCAGTACATCTACTGCAGGGGCTCTGCCTCTTCTGTTCTACTGCCTGTGCTTCCTCGTGGTCCACAGGTGATAATTAGCCTCGGTACCAGGGCAATGAATAAAGTTGAAACTGCTAGAGCAACCCTCAAGACACCCCTTGAGGTGGTAGCCAGGCAAATAGGGTCTCCTGAATACCCACACAATGATTGATTGGTGGTGTCATTGGATGTTCACTGGAATATAATACTCGCCATCATGACTGTTACTGTTGCTTTACTCAATAGTTATGAAAAGAGGAAGAAAACAAAGCTTTATAAATTAAATCCATGATATCAATCCTTGAAGGAACACTATAGTAAATTATTTTATAATTGTTCTATAATTCACCCTGTAATTTATTGATCTATAATTATTTTTAAGAGAGGCAGACCTGTATCATTAGCATTGTAACATCAGTTAACATTTTCCTTAAAGCAAAAGACGTAGCAGTATCCCCCAAATTAAGTAATAACGTGTAGCCATTACTGACAGTATTTTAAATGACAGTCTCTTGGGCAAGTCTAGGCATAATGGCTGGGCTAAGTGAAACAAGAAAAAGGAAGAGGAGGAGAGAGAGAAGGAGAGGAATACAGAGCAAGGAAAGAAGGAAGAGAGAGGGAAAGGGGAGGGTGGGGTGGGGACAGTTACCTTAAACACTATTACACCACTGAAGCATGTGATCAAACACTGAGCTCTTTCAATGTCGCAATGATGAGTGTGTGAGAGTGTGTGTGCCTGCATGTGTAAGTGTGTGTGTGCATGTGTGTGTGTATGTTTAGATGTCTAGGGGATGCGATTCTGAAAGTTGCCAGAGACAGAGAATTGCTCAAAAGGGAATCCCAAACCCAAGTAACAACCAACCAACTCTGTCCCAGGACCCACAAGGCTCTAAAGGGTGATGGGAATTGAGATGCACCTTACCCAATCCCCTCTCCGGCAAGTCATTCTTCCAAATAAGGGTGTCACAAGCTACTGCAGAATCTCTAGAAGAAAAGCTCCTCCAAGGCATGGAAACAGAACCCGCAGGGTGAGCTAGAGATGGTCTTAGTGGGTAGAGCCCCTTGGGCTAGCTCCCTGTCAGAGACACTAGGATTCCAAATACCTGACTCTTACTTACTTGGGAGTTCCAAAACTTCTTGAAATCGAGAATGAAATAATGGTGGCAGTTTTTCTTTTGGTTTGTTTGCGTGCTTGCTTGCTTGTTTTTAGAGGGAATCTCACTGTGTTGCCCGGGCTAGAATGCAGTGGCGAGATCTCAGCTCACTACAACCTTTGCCTCCCGGGTTCAAGTGATTCTCTTGCCTCAGCCTCTTGAATAGGTGAGATTACAGGTGTCTGCCACCACGCCTGGCTAATTTTTTGCATTTTTAGTAGAGACGGGGTTTCACTATGTTGGCCAGGCCAGTCTCCAACTCCTGACCCTGTGATCTGCCCACCTCGGCCTCCCAAAGTGCTGGGATTACAGCTGTGAGCCACCGTGCCTGGCCGGTAACAGATTTTTAAAATAAAAATGGGTTCTGTGCAGCTAATTGGCTGCTAATTTTTAAACTGTGCAGCGCACGCCAAGCATGCGAACTTTTGGAGAGGTAACACATAACCTCGCTGATAGACTGCTCCACAACAGATACCAACGCAAAAGCACGCTCAGAAATGAAACAGCGTGGGCCAGGGAAGATAGTAAATTCAACCTCACTCATGAAAAAATGAGAAGAAACGCCACGTTAGGCACCCACACGCTCCGTGGAAGCCCAGTCCTCGCCTTTGAGGATGTGTCACAAGGAGGTGCTGCTGCTGTCCCCCGTGCCAACCTCAGAAGGTTTAGCCATACCTCTTCCGCCCATTTTAAACTCATGGCTGTGTTCCCAGGCTGTATCCCATCTTGAAGTGAAGATATTCTGTAAGTTGCCTGCCCCACAGCGCTGGCGGCCGTGGGAGGAAATGTGAGTGTCCGTCCTTCTGTGATCAGGTGGAGACATCTGATGAACTGGGTGGGGAACAAGCAGCGTGCACTAGATGTGACCAGAGACAGCTTTGGCTTTGTTTCCTGCTGGCCCTTTTAAACCTGTTCTCTGGACATCTCCTCCCTCCCCGGATGAAAACCCAGGCAGGGCCTATACATTTTCTAATCGGTCCCAGGAAATAAGAAGTTCTGGCCGGGCGTGGTGGCTTATGCCTGTTGGTGGCTCACGCCTGTAATCCCAGCACTTTGGGAGGCTGAGGCAGGCAGATCATGAGGTCAGGAGTTCCAGACCAGCCTGACTAACATGGTGAAACCCCGTTTCTACTAAAAATGCAAAAAAAATAGCCAGGTATGGTGGCGTGTGCCTGTAATCCCAGCTCCTCAGGAGTCTGAGGCAGGGGAATTGCTTGAACCGGGAGGTAGAGGTTGCAGTGAGCCGAGACCACACCACTGCACTCCAGCCTGGGTGACACAGCAAGACTCTCTCTCAATAAAAAAGAAGTTCTTTGGCCATTTAAGTCAACAAATGCAGTCCAAAGTCAGCACTTTAAAGTGCCCAGTCCCATCCAGATACCAAAAACCCCACCCTGAGTAAATGTCGACCTTTGCCGCTCCACCAAGTTTGCTGCAGCCACCCCGGCTCCTGCTACAGCTCCACACTTCACGACGCCCCTCTTCCAGCCTTTAAATACAAAGGGCAGCTTAGGCACCTGATGCCATCAGCCACCACCAAGTATGTCTTTCTGGTTGGGCGTCAAGGGGCTGGGGGAGGCAGGAGGGATCCAAGGGCAGGGAGGTCTTGGGATGACACCATTGTGAGTCAGCTTTGCTCCTGCAGCCTGGCCGATGGCTGATGCTGCCCTTTCTCCAGTGGGCCAGGCCCATTGATGGACTTGACACCCGCATCCCTGGAGGGTCTGTCCTCGGCAGTGGGCTGCAGCCCAGGTGAATTCACTCCTCTCCCAAACCTGCTTCCTCCCTAAGTCCCTCCAGAAATTTGAAGACCACGAACAGGTTCTTTGGAAAGAGTTAATAGGAAAACTTCCGAAGAAACAAACACAGAAAAGACAGAAGATACAACTAAGGAATGTTAGTCGTGAATAAAGAGACAGGATACAAGATATAATTCTTACAATGATTTAATGCCAAAAATGGGAACGCATGGACAAAGATAATTTTTTATAGTATCACTTAGGAGAACTCAAAAATAAAGAGAGTTCCTGAATAATCTTTTTCCTATTAAAGAAACCAAAGCCATAGTTAAGGGTTTTCCTGGAAAGAAAATACAAAGCAAGATAGTTTTTACAAGTGAGTCCTAACAAATTTTCAGGAAACAGGTCATTGCAATCTCATGCAATCTTATTCTTCTAGGGAATAAAAAGAGGACTCTTATTGCATGAGGATAGTGTAAACTTCCTGTGGAATTGAGGCAAGGCTAACCTCATTCATGAATACACATGCCAAAATCCTAAATAAAACAGTAAACCAGCCCCAGCAGTGAATAAGAAAATATCTCATGCCATGGCCATGTTTGATTCATTTTAGAAATTCAGAGTGTTTTAATTTTTGAAAATCCATGAACTTCATTCACCATATCAACAGGTTAAAGAAGAGTAGGCCGGGTGCGGTGGCTCACACCTATAATCCCAGCACTTTGGGAGGTCGAGGCTGGCGGACCACCTGAGGTCGGGAGTTCAAGATCAGCCTGGTCAACATGATAAAACCCTATCTTTACTAAAAATACAAAAATTAGCCCAGTATGGTGGCAGGCACCTGTAATACCAGCTACTTGGCAGGCTGAGGCAAGAGAATCGCCTGAGCCTGGGAGGCGGAGGTTCCTGTGAGCTGAGATTGTGCCACTGCACTCCAGCCTCTCAAAGAAATAAAGAAATATGAGTACTACCTGGTCATCTCAATCATTAGAGAAAACACATTTGATCTCATCAAATATCATCCAAGCTAGGAATAGGACACATCTTCAATCTGGCAGCGTGTGTATGAAATACATCCCATGAACAACATTCTTCATGAGAAAACCCTGGAAGGAACATTCCCTCCAAATCAGGCCCAGGCCAGGTTGGCCCAGTGGCTGCCATCAGCACTGCCCTGGACATCACAGGTAGCGCTGTAAGGAAGCTGGAATGCATTAAAGTCACAGGCTTGGAAAGGAAGAAATAAAGCCAGGATCAGCTCCAAAGAGAGAGCTGGCCATAGAGAAAACCCAGTTCACATGTTAAAAGACATTAGTCTCGCTAGTAATCAGCTCCATGTAAACGGAGCACAGTGAGACCCACTCTATGTCCACTCTACAAGCAAAAATTAAGAGTTCTGACAATACCAAAATTTGGCAAGTATGTGGACCAGCCGGTCACAGAGAGGAACATGCACAGCATCTGTTAGAGACAAAACGCTTGTTCTTAGGTACTGCAAGGAAAAATTAGCATTTAGGAAAAAAGTTTTCTTAGCTAGCAAGGCAATTTTATTTCTTGCAGAAAGGGCACTACTTGTCAGCTATCTTGCTATGAGAGTGCATTGGACAAAGGAAGGGCAGGCATGTTTATTCTTTAGGCATTGGGTCTTTACTGCTGTGTCTGATCTTTGTTGGTTGGAGCTGGACTTCACAATCTAATCTAAACTTGATTGGCTAACAACTTAAAACTTTTCTAAATAGGTAAAGGCAATGGAGAACAAAGGAAAGGAGGAAGTTGCCTGCAGAAGGACTTAGAAAAGTAATAACATTCTTAAATAAGGAAGCGGCGTAGGCTGCAAGCTGGGACATGCCTGTGAGCACATCCAGC
Organism: Cheracebus regulus; assembly: GCA_963574635.1. Taxonomy (NCBI): domain Eukaryota; kingdom Metazoa; phylum Chordata; class Mammalia; order Primates; family Pitheciidae; genus Cheracebus; species Cheracebus regulus. The sequence continues at coordinate 9,013 of CAUYQU010044283.1, forward strand.
ACAAATATCTTGGTTAAAGCACAAGGACATAAAAGGTACTTATTGTTTTATATTCAACAGCTGCATAGGATTGGGCTTAACAAAGAGTTACTAGCAAAAAGCAAGAAGGCTTTGGAGAAAGTTAGTCTTTAAAAGAGACTATTATTTCTAACATTGTTATTATTATTTAACAAGAAGGGAAACTTTGAAGAGGAACTTTTTACCTTCTACAACCTCTTTGGAAAGCAACTTATTATAATGTTGTAATGGTGAGTATTTGCCTAGACACAACAATCTCACCTTGGGGTACAAATCCCAGAGAAAGCCCCACGCCTACGCCTGAAGAAGCATTCAGCATGTGAATAGCAGGAGAGTCCGCAATAGTAAAAGAAACCGCTCTGGTGTTCTAAGTTGGGAATAGACAAATTGTGGCAGAGTCACACAAAGGAAATTATGCAGCTGTGAATGGCTGGAAAGCGGCTCTATACAGTAAGAGCTAAATCTCACCATTCTCCAAATATTTCTAGAAAAGTGGGAGCTGGCAACAGCTGGGAGAAAATTGTCCAGCATAAGGGAGAGAGGCCAAAGAGCAGAGACTCAGGCCTAGGCCAGAGGCCACCAGAATGGAAGGGTGATTAGGGGTCACGTGAAGAGGGTGTGGGAAGTGCTGCGCTGAAGCCGGGCATTCATGGGTTAGGTGATGCCATTCTCTGAGAGGGGAGACCATGATGAGAGCAAGAAAGACTCACATGGCCAGGAGGCATACGTGCCAAGGCCCTGAGGCAGGAGGCGGATCACTGTGCTCAGAAACATCCAGAATCCCAGAAGCCTCGATAAATGCAAGGTGCGGGCGGGAGAGGAGATGGGAACAGCCCAGGAGCAGCGAGCACTCAGCAAACGTTAGCGATTGTCTCCCCGTGTACCAGGTACACCAGCTTCGGAAGCGTGGAGACATTGTCCTTCAGTCATTCAAGAGTTACTTCGATAACACAAATAATCATTTCTTATGTTGATGTCATCTTGCTTTTGGGTGGTTTGTTTGTTTGTTTTTGAGATGGAGTGTCACTCTGTCACCCAGGCTGGAGTGCAGTAGTGTGCCTGCTGCTCACTGCAACCTCCACCTCCAAAGTTCAAGCGATTCTCCTGCCTCAGCCTCCCAAAGTGTTGGGATTACAAGCATGAGCCACCATGCCTGGCCCTCATTTCTTATTTCTACAAAACTGATTTTCCCCCTCAGGCTATTTAAGTTACTTGCAAATCAGTATTCTGTCTCATTCAAACTTCTTCTTTCAAGCCTAAAATTTCCAATCTATCAAATTTCTTTTCTATACAAGGAACAATAACGATGAGATAGAATGGTATGTTGGTATAGTGATCCCAAAACCCAAAATTAGACTTTCATCTACAAACAAACCCACAGAATTCATTAGCATGCTACACATGTTGACATTTTTCTCTGGGTCTAGCCTGTTTCAAAAAGAACCTTTATTACATAAAAATCACAGAATACCTGTCCCACAGCAAGAAAGAGATGGATCAGGTAATTGAAATCCACGGGTAATCCAGAAACCTCATTTCAGTTCAATTTCAAACCCTTCTGTCATCAATACTTTATATCCACTCTCAGGTAATGAAATTGGTTGATTTATGAAGTTGGACAAGTTCCTTGATCTCTCTAGGCCTCCATATCCTCAGTTGTCCAATGGAGAGGCTGACAGACAGTCCCCCCAAAACCCCAATAGTCCCAGGACCCACACCTCTCCTCGCATCCCCACAGGCTGGAGTGCTGGTTAAGAGACCTCAAAACTCCATCGTCAATAGATTGGCAACAAAGACATTGAAACTTAGATCCAGAATTTACAAGTTTTCAGGCCATAAAATATCATGCCTGAGAGTAAGACAGTACCAACCAAGAAAGTAGGATATTGTGACTTTATAAACTGTGCAAAACATAGATAAAAGGAGAGAGAAGTTTAGTAGAGAGGGCTGTGAGTGTCAGGAGATACTCATCTAGGAGGTAAAGAAGAGATAGAGGACAACAGGATCCAGGATATAGGATATACACCCATGTTTTCGAGGTGCAGCAAAAATGTTTAGAATGTTACTAACTTTTAACTCCTTCATTTACCAAAGACTGTCAACTCAGTTTAGTGAGTGATACTTTATAAAGTTATTTGCTCTGAGTTTAATCACAGCAAAGTGTAAATAGGCCTTTCCCCAAATTCACATTACACCCAACTTTGCTGGAACACATCGCATCAATAAGGTAGGAAACAGGCGTAGACCAGTGGTTCGAATCTTGGCTGTGGATTGGAATCACCCAGCCTCATCTGTGGGTTTTTTCAAGGCTGCTGCCAGAGCCACACCCTAGGGAGTCTGATTTAATTGCACTGGGGTGAAAGCAAGGCTTTGAAATTTAAAGAAAAATCCCAAATGATGCTCATGTGCAGCCAAACCTGAGAAACACTGAATCATCAAAAGCCAGGAAGCTGACAAGGAAGGACTTAGAACAGGATGGCCCACCCATGTCATCAAACAGGGAAGGAGAATGAGGTGAGCCAGCTGAAAACATCCCTCCCATCCCACAGAAGTGCAGACGGAAGAGGCCTCATTCCACAGAGCACCCAGTTCCAGTCCGGTAGCCAGATTACGATCTTGCCATTCTTCGAGCAGCTTTTCCCACTGCGAAGGATCCAAATGCCTTATATTATCAATCCATCCAAAATATATAGGTCCGATGGTCTGATCACTCTTTTAAATTTTCTTTTAACTGACTAAGGTATGTGAAAACCATGCTTAACGCTGATAATTTTGCATCAATCACTAAACTATGCTGCAGCAACCTCCCCGTACTCAGGCAGCATGGAGTTCACTGGCTCCAACCCACAAACACAGGCAGTTGCTTCAGCTCCACATGGGATTCAAGTCCCAACTTTGATCATTATCAGCTTTGTGCCCGAAGACAAGTTCATAACCTGAGTGCTTTACACGAGGAGAAAACGAAGACCCTACTATCTGCTGCCCAGAGCTGGCGCTGGGGACCTGGTAGACATTACATCCACCTGTGCCACGTTTTGATGGGCTAGAGAGCCCAGACAACAGCAGGCATAGAATGCAGAGGTGACAACACAGTGACACTGTCATCGTCTGATCAATTGGAACTAGCATTTGAAACTCAAGGTCTCTACTGTGCTAGAAGGAAGAAAAAGATTCATGAAATCAAAATGTCCCTTTATCCACAAAACTCATTCAGAAAGCCTGAAAGTGGGGCTCATGCCATGGGCCAGCCACCCGCCCTTCCAGCCCCAGCTGTGTGCAGACCCACGCTCCACAGAGGACACTGCCCCACCCCTTTCTCCCCTCCACCCTGCTTCACTGAGGTGAGTGTCTTTTTGCCTCGAACCCTGAGATACTGAGGGGGGAGAGGGAATGGGTGCTTTCACAAATATGCATTGATTTTGTAATCAGAGAAAAGCTATAATGCATATTTTTAAAAGAAAAACCCAATGGTCTAGAGTATAGACCATTGTGCTCGTGAAACAGTGATGGAAGTGCAGATGGGTCAAAATATTCTGATGGAAAATTTGAAATAGGGAATTTAAACTTTTTCTGTCCAGGTGCGGTGGCTCATGCCTGTAATCTCAGCATTTTGCGAGGCAGGGGTGGGTGGATCACGAGGCCAAGAGTTCGAGACCAGCCTCGCTAACACGGCAAAACCCCGTCACTACCAAAAATACAAAAATTAGCCAGACATGGTGGCCTTTGCCTGCAATCTCAGCTACTTGGGAGGCTGAGGCAAGAGAATTGCTCAAACCCAGGAGGCAGAGTTTACAGTAAGTGGAGATCGCACCACTGTACACAGAGCAAGACTCTGTCTCGAAAAGGAAATTCAAACTTTTTCCAAATAAGCATGTTGGTTGGGCCTACCCTTTGACGCTGCAGTTTCACATCTAAGAATCTGTTTTCAGGAGATAATTTGGGATGTATGCAAAGACTGAACCACAAGACTGCTTATCTCAGCTTTCATGTTCATAGAAAAATAAAAACAACTTTGATAGTCAACAAGAGGGGATTGTTTGGAGAAATGATGTAGTCATGACAAGAAATAAACACTGGGTATTAAAAATTACATCTGAATGGTCAAAAAGTGCTCTTAATTCTCTTCCTAAAATTTCTGAATCTCCCAAAAATTTTCCATAGGCATGTTTATCATCAAAATAAACTCCATAATGTTGTAGAAAAATAGTTATTAACATAGAAAGATGCTAATAATATATTATTAAGATTTACAAAAGAGAATTTATAGTCTGTAAATGCATGTCAGTATATGTGCACATGTACACATGTATATTTATATGTTATCGTAATAATTAGGTCAAAGAAGCCTAGGAGTTAATTTATTACATCAGAATCTCCATGTATGTAGCTCTTCACAGTCGAGTTGTGGGCAGATTTTATTACCTTTTATTTGCTCATCTATATTTTCTACGAAGAGCACATGATAGTCATACTAAAGTACTAATTATTTCAAATAATAAGAGTTGGTTTAAGTCAGTATTTAAGAACGATTTCAGAACTTGTTCCAAATATCCTGAAAATGACTGTCTTCTTGAAGAGCAAAAGCTAACAGATGATATGCACAGAGAAACGCACAGGTGGCCGTAATGGCAGGAGGTGGCGCGTGGGAGGGGATGGGACGGGCGGGGGGTGGTCCTGAGAAAGCATGGGCTCCGTGGGGAGCAGGTGTCTTCCCCTGAGAGAACAGCGCCTGCGCAGAGAAGCACCGGCGGCCCCTGCTGGCACCGCCCGCACAGCCCGTCTCTGCCGCAGGGTCCAGGAGGACTCCGCGCGAGCACCTGCAGGATCTTGCCCACCACGCGGCCTCAGCCTCCTCGCAAGGCCTTCCCGCTGCGGGCAGGCAAGCCCCTACACGCTGCCACACCACTCTCTGCTTCTCCACGACGTAGCGACCATGTTTCACCTTCATTACTTGGCTCGAGGCTCATGAGGGCAAGGGCTACCTCAGTTTTGTTTGCAGCCACAGCCCTCCACCTACAAGGGTGTCTGGCACACAGTGGAGACTCAGCGCACATTCTTTGAATAAAAATGAATGACGTGCCTGTTAACTGTCTGCTAGGCAAATCAACAAGGCTGTCAGAAGAACAAAGCTGCACACAATAACGGCTGGCAAAAGCTAACAGCTATGGCCTTTTTGGATTTAGTTTACACACCTTTTACCAGGCACCAAGGACTTAGGTGAGTGGCTCCCTTATCTACTTATACCTGGTTAACTGACATCATGCATGGGCCATGAAAATACACAACCAGCCTCTCTCTCTCTCTCTCTCTCTATCTCTCTCTCTCTCTCTCTCTCTCTCTCTCTCTCTCTCGTAGTAGGGTGTCTACATAGGAAAAGACAGAAATCCTTCCCTGACTCTTAAGTAACTTCCCCATCATTTACTATCAGGCTGAAATCTCAACATGAGTCATTTATTTAAACTTAAGGCCTATGCTAAAATCAAATCTATTTTCAGAGAGGTGATTAGCAATGTTACACCATAATCAACCTTCAAGATTTGTCACTAAAGGGTTCTCTTTCACATACAGGCTATCCAAATGGGATTTCATATGGCTTACAACAATATAGACATAATGACATCAAAATCAACCAACAATGAAAAAAAAAAGGAAGTCAGGAAACAAGGATCAACCACAGGGGTAAGGAAGGTCACTATGTCTGTCTACCTACATGGGTGGGTGGATAGATGGATGCATGGATGGATGGACAGATGGCCAGATTAGATATCTAGATAGACCCCAATATATGGATGGATGGATAGATAGGATAAATTAGATAGATAGAAAGAATGAATGGATGCATGGATAAACGGATGGATAGATTAGATAGGTAGACAGATAGATTACATGGATGGATAGATGATAGATGAATAGACAGATAAGATAGATGCATGGACAGATGCATGGATGGATGGTCAGATTAGATAGATAAATAGACCCCAATGGATGGATGTATCGACACATGGATGGATAGACAGATGGACAGATTAGATAGATAGATAGATAGATAGATAGATAGATAGATAGATAGATTACATGGATGGATAGACGATAGATAGATGGATAGATAGGATAAGATGGATGCACAGATGGATGGACAGATTAGATAGACCACAATGGATGTATGCATGGACACATGGATGGACAGATGATGGATAGATAGATAGATAGATAGACAGACATAGATACAAGTTGCAAAACTTAATTGCAAAGCTTTGCTCCGAATAAGCTTCCCAGCAGTCAAGCTAGAGTTACTTTGTCTGAATGTAGAGCTACTTTCCTGTGACCTGAGGAAATACACAGCTCATGTGAAGCTGGGGTTCTTCCTCGTCCTGAGCTATCGGAGGGACACTGAGCAGTGCAATTCTGAACAATACCATCAATGGAAGTTTTATTAAAATGCAAATTTAAGTTACATATGGCTGTTTCTTTTATTGGCCTTCTGGGCATAATGTAAAAGCATAATTATGCACAGTTACTTCTCCAGGGTCAGACTGATACGGTGCAGGTCATGGAGGCTTATCTATCTTGAAAAATGGAGATATCAATGGAGAATGATATAAATGATTAGCACTTCCCGTAAGTATCCTTTACACATCCTCATTTCAGGCCAGCCTTTCGTAAGAGTTACAGGCAAGGCCTTTCAAAAGGAGAGTTTCAGCCATGTAGATGGCAAAGATGATTTCCCTGGCACAGGAACCTGGCTTGTGTCTTTGCCTCAGTAGAGGGCGGCATCCTTCTGCAGGGAGGTGAGAAGCCCAGGAAGCCTCAGGCAGGCTCAGTGTTTGTGGCTTCAGAGTGACTTCTTGAAGCTAAAGTTCTCCACCAAAGAAACATGGCCTCATTTACGTGTGTTATGGGTGATCTCGCCAAGTCCCCACCTAGAGAACTTCTGTGTGCCTCTTGTATTATATTTGCCAGTTCATTGCATACAAAATGAACAGCGGAATAAGTACTTATTTGATAGAAGTATATTTATAATATTCATCTAAATGCCAAAAGAAAATCACCAGCAATGATGATTTGGGTTTGGACATAATCACAATCCAGATAACATTCTGGCCTGTAATTTGCTAAATCAAGGGCTCCCGGACACCAGTCGAGAAACACGAATGCAGGACTCGGATTGCCAGTGAGCCCGAAAAGCAGCCAGCCCATCTGAACTGTGTAGAAATGTGGAAGTATGTGTTAGAAACTTTTAAAAAGTTAGGTCTCGGTGTTGGTTTACACCATTTGATAGAGAAATCTGATGAACTGGAAAATCACTTTTGCCCTCCTGATTCTCACAATGGCATTAGGATGAAATACCTAGAAAACCATTTAAAAGCTTAAATCAATATTAAGATCATTCGAATTGCCCAATTAATAATTTCTGTCTATCGAGTCAAAGGTTGATGGTAGACAGATAAATTCTATGAAATGTCTTGAAAGATTCTTGACACACTTTTTCTATTATTAAGGCAATTGGTGTTTTGCAATTAGAGATAGGAATTCGAAAGGAGCAGCAATCGAAGAGAGAAAGTGACCCAGGATATGTTTCAAAGGACAGATGAGCTGGGCAGTCACCACAATTTGGGACCCTGGGTATGCTGGTGCCTCTTGGCAAGGGACATCCAACACATGTCAGGTTAGCAGAGTGGTTCTCTCAAAACCGTCTCCTCTTCTGTGAGCTCCTCCCTAACCCCATCGGAACCAGCCCTGGCTAGCTCTCCCCAGCACACCCTTAGCTCCTTCACAGCCCTGCTCACCTGCTCACTGTCCCCACTGCCAACCAGACATTCACTTGCCTGGGCTTTGTGTCCCCAGCAGGACATGGACTCCGTGAGAGCTAGGTGGGTGGGACTGCTCATCCTAGAAGCCCCCACCGCAGAGCATCTTCAGGGCGGACCCCCAGCAGTGTGTGAAGTGGATGCATGTGTGCAGATGGGGTGGGGGCTGTGGTATTGAGGAAGACATGGTGTGGTTAGATAGCAAATGCCCACTGCCGGGACAATGCCATCCCCACCTGAGACAAGTTGCCTAAGGGGCCCAGAGGCATGGCCCCCACAGAGCTGCCGGGGAAAGCCCACCAGGTTCCCTCAGTCCCTGACTCCAGCCTGGAGGTTACACCTGGCTCCAACAGAGATCCTTCCTGGGTGCCCAGAAACAGAACTGCGGTGAGCACACAGCACTGCCCCCGCCCCAGGGAGAACACAGAGAGAATATTCCCCTTCCTAGGGAGAACTGCAGACGGAAGCAAACACAGAAAAATACTGCACACTCTCACTCAGGTGTGGAATATAAAGAAGAAAGAACTCAGACACACAAAGAGGATGAGGCAGCGGTATGTGGGCCGGGACAGGAACGGGGAGCTGAGGTCGAAGGATAGGAAACAGCAGCCATGCAGGCGGCCGAGCGCACAGGCCGCCGAGCGCACAGGCCAGGGCACTGCAGGAGGCCACGGCTGGGACAGGTCTACCGCATTGGGGATTCTCCGTGAATAAGGGGGCTCTAGCTGCTCTCGTCACCAGAAAGCAACATGTTAGATGACAGGCGTGTGCCTCACTTCACTGTGGTGGCCCCTGCACCACCTCTGTGCATCTGCATATCTAAATACATCCCGGAACATCATCATCTTCAAACACAAAATCCAAGTTAGTTAGTTAGTCAGTCAGTTAGTTATTTTGAGACAGAGTTTCACTCTTGTTGCCCAGGTTGGAGGGCAACGGTGCCATCTCAGCTCACCGCAACCTCCGCCTCCCGGGTTCAAGAGATTCTCCTGCCTCAGCCTACCAAGTAGCTGGGATTACAGGCGCCCACCACCACGCCCAGCTAATTTTGTATTTTTAGTAAAGACAGGGTTTCTCCATGTTGGTCAGGCAGGTCTCAAACTCCTGACCTCAGGTGATCTGCCCGCCTAGGCCTCCCAAAGTGCTGGGATTACAGGCGTCAGCCACCACGCATGGCCAATCCATTATTTTTAAGAAAGATTGAGACAAGTTCCCAATCGTGTGAACTTGGGGCATTCACCTCTGGGGTTACACATTTCATTAAAATGCTACTGAATGGTAGTTTTATGTTAAATGAAATTCTGGTGGGTATTTTTAATATTCCCAAGAGTGCTAGGACAAGGACTAGGCCTGCAGCCGACGGCCTCTTTCTCCCATGTTTTAGCTCATTCTCTCAATGCAGAGCCTCCATGCACAGGCTGTTCTCCCTGACCCTCATCCAGGGATTCCAGTGGCCGTTCCACCCCTCTCCGGCCCCCCTCCATGGGGTCTGGGCTCTGAGCCGAGAGCCCCTTCTGCCCACCCAGGGCCGAGCTGTGTGCGTCAGCCTGAAGCCTCATCCTGGAGAAGCAGCAGAAGAGGACGTCCGGGTTACTGCAGAATCTGGGCCAATGTGGCTTCTTTACAGGGGCTGGTCAAGCCAGGCATCCACAGCTGTGGCTCGGTGACCACTCAGGGCGGCCTCCAGTCCACCCTGGACGGCATCACAGACAGTCCACAAGCAAGGTGCCTTCTGGTGGGTGTCTGTCAGACTCGTTCTTCAGCCCTAGGAGTGTGCTCTGCCCACGTGAGCAGGGCAGGCCAGAAACGCAGGGGAGCTAAAGCCCACCAGGCAGCCTCCACCACAGCCCATAAGGGATGAGAGCTGTGAATAAATACCCCCTCCTCAGGGGGTCCCCATGGGATTAGGCCTCAGTTGCCTGTAGCAGACCCCACCCAGAAGCACAGCCCCATCCACAGGTCAGCTTCGTGGGTGGCCACAGAGCCCAAGCCCAACTTCACCCTCTGCCATCAGAGTCTCAACATTTTCCATCATTTTTACAAGGGATCCTGCAGGTTCCTTTGGCACTGGGCCCTGCAAAGCATGCCGCTGGCCCTACTTATGGGCTGCTCGTCAGGCTTACCAGGGTCCTCTCAGATAAACGATTGCACTCAGAGCCTCAACCGAGGGGCTCCACTTGGGGAAACTCAAGTCAAGAGGCCAGAAACCCCTCCTCACCATTCCTTATGTCCCCTGCCCCCCAATGCCCCCATCTGCCTCCTCCAGATTGCCTTTGGCTCTGGAGACATCATGGCGTACTGTGGCTGTGTGAGCTCTGCAGCCCAATGTCTGTCTTTCCATCACTGAGAGCCTGGCTTCAATGAATGGAGGTTTATACAGACAATGGGGACTGCAGGAACACCAGAGGGTGGCCTTGACATTCCCTATTGTTCCAAGGTCCGTCCAGCTCAGGGCCTTGCACTCCTGACCCTTCCAGAATGTTCTTCTATACATAGCACTACATGATGCAGAGAAACCCAAGCTTGCACTCACACGGCTTCCACATCGGCGGGGCTGAGACTCTCATGTGGATTCCCGGCTTCCCGGTGATTGGCTACAGATTCTCTCTAAGCCCAAAATCCCCACACGTCTGAAAGGCCTTTCCTTCCTCCCCTGCATCACGTGCACTCCTTTGCAGGGCACAGCTCGCCTACAAAGGAAAACATGCCTTTCCCAGCCCCCCGAGCCTTAGTGAGGCACACTTGGCAAATGAAAACTGAACAGATCTAAGATGCACAATGTGATGTGTTGGTGTGTATATTCACATGTAGTGAAATGATTAATAAAAATTACAGTGAATTAAAAATTAATTTCCAAAATGCACATTGTGTGTCACTGGCTATAATTCGGACGTTATCCCTGCCCACTTGATTCTGCTAAACTGTAGCACACTGTAATCTTACAGATATTCTATAGTGAGAAAAACTTCTATCAAACATCCAGTATTTGGCCATTGCCTGGGACAGTGTTCAGTGATTACCCTTGAGCCCGAGGAGACTGTACAAAATCTTAACAGAGGGGCAACTGAAAACGAAAGGCTGAGACGGCTGAATTTTTTCTTTTCCTGGGAAAAATGCCTTATGTCAACTCCATATTCCCTACATTACAGTTAATATTAATTTAATATTTTAAATCACTGATTCCATCAAATTTATCATGTATTTGATGATTACCTCTTATAAGTTCAACTTGGGCTAAACATTTTAAAAAGTACAAGATACATTTATGATATATAGTTCCAGCCCTCAGATAGCTATAAATCTGCCTGGGAAGGCAATTTGTTCACACTTGAACATCCTGGTCACACTAAAATTACATCTATATGGACAATAATGTGTACATAGAATACATTATTATATATATGGACAAAAAAGTATAAGGAGAATGATAGGTGCTTCCTGGACACACCAGGCATACTCTTACTTCAGAGGCTTTGCTCTCGCTGTCCTTCTAGAATGTTCTTTCCTTAGGCTGCCTCCAAGACTCCCTCACTCACTCAACTGAGGGTCTCTGCTGGAGTTCCTGGACCAATGGGCCCCCCCGATCACACTGGATGGCAACCTTCAACCTGTTGGCCTGTCTCCCTGCCCTACACTCATTCTTCACAGCACTTGTCAATCCTGACTTCTATTATTTATAAGTTGTCTTTTTTATTAGTATTTTGTGTCTTCCTCCTTCCTGTGACAGCAGGGACTTGCTCTGTTTTGCTCATTCCTCCATTTCTAACAGCTGGAAGATGGCCAGCTCATCACAGACATCCAATAAATATTTCTTAAATCAGTGTCTAAGGAATGAATCACACGATGCGGTGTGGTATTGCCCAGTCGGATGTCACGTAAGTGAAGACATTTTTCAGGACGGATTACAACCACCATGCAGATTGCAAGCTCCCTGCACAGCATGAGCCCCCTGCCAGCATCACCATCAGCATTGCAAGGTGTGCCACCAAACGCCACCGCGACTTGCCGATGTGCACGTGCATCTCAAATCAGTACTGGATTTATGTGTCTGCAAACAAGCAGCCAGCTAAACGCCTTCTAAACCTGGACCACCAATACCTGGACAGGTGCTAATCTCAGATGTTCACACAATAGAAGCAAAAAAGTTCCATCTCTATCTGAGGCATGTTTCCTAAAGATAGACTCATTTTTCAGCGAGAATTATAAAGAAGAAGAACAAAAACAATTACTCAGCAATCTAACATGCCTCATGTTAGTCAACCACGATGTGAACAGAAGTGCTCCTGCCATGTTAGGGTTTGTTTCACTGGTTGTGTTTGTGTTTTTGTTTGTTTCAGCCCAGCTCATTTGCTGGGCTGAAATTCAGATTGAGGCCGGAATATCTTGCATGTGTGATCTTCACCTAACAAAATAAAACGCAGACACACACCCTCCCAAGACAATCTTTAAGTGGCAGCAGCATGTGACAGCCAGTGGAAGGCCCGGCCCAGGGCCCGTGGGAGGATGGGGGATTGTGAACAGCGTGGCAGGAGCAGGGACTTTGAGATCAGAGCAGGACGAGGAACAGCCTCCCTCCCTTTCATACTCTCCAGCTGTTGGATGTCTCTGAGCCTAGCCTGTCGCTCTCAGAACATCTCAAATTCATCCTCTGCCCACCCAACTTGGAAGCTGGTAGCCACGGCCCTGTGTTTCATGATGTTACACAAGTGCTACCTCCACACCATCTTGTATCAGAGATGGCGACGTCTTATATTTCCTAGAGCAGGGGTGCCCAGCTCTCCACGGTACTGTCCGTGCCTGTTAGGAACTGGGCCATGCAGTGGGAGGTGAGCAGTGGGCCAGTGAGAAAGCTTCCTCTGCATTGCTAGCCGCTCCCCGTTACCCGCATTGCCACCCGAGCTCCACCTCCCGTCAGATCAGCAAGGCCATTAGATTCCCACAGGCGCAGGAACCCGACTGTGAACGGCACGTGAGAGGGATCCTGTCACTCCTAACGCCTGATGATCTGTCACTGTCTCCCATCACCCCCAGATGGGACCATCCAGTTGCAGGAAAACAAGCTCAGGGCTCCCACAGATTCTACATGATGGTGAGTGTTTAATTATCTCATTCTATAGTACAATGTAATCAGAATAGAAATAAAGTGCACAATAAATGTAATGCACTGGAATCATCTCAAAACCATCCCCCTCCCAGTCCACAGAAAAACTGTCTTCCACAAAACTGGTCTCTGGTGCCACAAAGGTTGGGGACTGCTGTCCTAGAGGTTTTCAGTGCACAGTGTGACCGATGTTAGTGTCTCAGAGCCAGGTGGGCAGAGCCTGCAGCAGCCACGTTCTATAGACCGAGAATCGAACGCAAATGGCAGGTGGCCCCGGCATCAGCAAACACTGCCCACTGGCACCCAGGTGTCCTCACCGCACCCTTCATCCACCTGAGCAGATTTCTCTTCGTGGTATGGCAGAATCTTTAGCTAAAGACTAAAAGTGAAAACTTTTGTCACTCTGGTTAAATATTAAAATAATCCTGCTACACCATGATGTTCATTTCAAAACAAAACAATAGAAAGTGTTTTAGAAAGCATTCTCTTCATGGGGATGGAAGGAAGGCGGTAAAAGGAACGCCACGTCAATGGAACCCGCAAACCAGTCTAAGGAACAGGCCCAACGCAGATGTGCCATGAAGTAAGCCTTGTGAGTGTTGGTTTCCGTCTGTCTCCCCCGGCCCCCGCCTTCTGTCCTGGAGAGCTGTACAAAGAGGCCACATCACAGCCACCCGCTGGGAAATGGGCAAATGTTGCCTCCAACTTCCCTGTCATCCCAGAATGGAAGCCCTAATTCAGGGAGAGCTGTCAGGTCAGAAGGACAACGTTCTCTCCACCGCTTTGATGTAAACCAAACTCTGGGTGCTGCCAAGGTGTGACTAATTCTTCCTTATTCCAGGCTTACCTCGTTGCATAATTTTTTTCATATAATTCTGCAAAGCTTTAAAACTGGGTTTAGAAAGTACAGGGCAGGAAAATGCACCCATGAAATGCTTCACATGATATAAACATCCCATGCCCCATCCTCGCCCAGCTCCTCTGTAGAAAACAAGTTTTATTAACACGAGCCAAGTGCTCAGTTTCAAGAGGACTCTGAGCATTAAAGCAGATTGTTTTATGTCTCTGACACGAATACTCCGGGTGGATGAACTATCAAGGCCTGGGTTTAAGTGTGATTAATGCCTAGTACTTGGAAACCATCCAAACTTATTAAATCTGATGGAGTAAAACAGCATAACTTTCTCTTATTATTTCCAAGAGATGTGATTAGGCTGAACGTGGCAGTGAATGGAACTGCAGGAAGAAGCCACGGTGTGGGGGAGGGGAGCTCCGTTTTATTTACAAAGAATTAGAACAGAGTGGAGCGTTTTAGCAAGTACTGGTGGGGTTCGATCACCTCAACCCAAGAAGAGGGGCGAGGACTGAAAACAAAGTCAACACAACCTTCCTGTGTATTCCATGACTGTCCACACACTACCAAGAGTAAGAGTTGACTTACTGGAAGAAAAAGAAAGTATTTGATAAATGTTCCCTTTCGCCCACCCTAAAATGAATATAGCGATACACACGTGCACTTCACACACACACAAACACACACACACACACACACACACACACACACCTGTCATTTTATGTTCTGGTAAGTAACAGAAGCATCTGAGATACATTCAACGCTCCCCTTTCCACGCAGAGAACAGAAGCTGTGCAGTCTTGCCGTCCAGTCTGTATACAGATCCAGGCAAGCGTGTCTGAAATTGATTACTGCTAGCCGTCGCAGTTTAGGGGCAGCGCACGCTTGTCTTTCTAAAGTGTGGTGTGCTTCTCTAAGGCAAGTAGGTCCCAAGCACAATATCTCTACTTAGTAAATTCCTTCAGTTCTGCTTTGCACAAAATAGCATTCCAAAGAAATGAACAAGAGAACTACATGCAGATGAATAAGCACCCAATGTCCAACAAACAGGCGTTTGCTGAGCATTTGCCACAGACCAGGAGGGAGCTGGGTGCTGAGAGGCTGAGGCTGGGTAGGACGGCCGCACCTTCGGGCCATGCGCTCTACAGAAAGACATGGGGAACAGCAGCAGCAGTGCTCCAGGGGCCACATCCCTCAGCCCCGCACAGACTCAGCTACCTTAACACTGGACATCTAGACACCTGGACACCTGCACTTAGGACTCTTACTGAAGAAACAGAAACATAACAAAAGGATTTGTAACCTTAAAGTCTGTCCATTATGATCCCAAGACAAATCTAAGCCATGGAGAGGAGAGAGAAGGTGATGCCAGACCCACACCAGTCTCTGCACTGATAGAAGAATAACAAACATACAAAAATCTGCCAAACAACAAAGCTTCAATTTATTATGCATGCTCATCAATTTAACCCAAAAAAAAACCCTTAAAAGCCTGAGGGTGATCCCAGCCCCTTTAATACCCAGGGCCTGAGCACGCCGCAGATCAAGGCCCAGGCCCCAGCCTGCTTTGTCTGCGAAAGATGAAAGCCAGGTGAAAACAGGTGAAGGCTTTTTTGAATCATCACCTGCAATTAAGCAAAGGAAAACCAAAAGCAGCAGAGGTGAGTTGAACTCGCTTGAAAAAGACGCCCGCGGAGCAGGTGGATGCTTGCTGCGGATGGCGGCGGTGTCTGCTGACACTCCCAGATGACAAGCCCTCCCCGGCCAGTACCCTGCACGCACGGCAGATTGCCCGGTGGGAAGGGGGGGTGCACAGGGAAACACACACAGGTGTACACCCAGACACACACCCAGATACAGATACACACACACACTCACAGACCCACAGACACACAGAGACACACTCACAAACACAGACATGCACAAACACTCCAACACACAGCCAGTCACACACACACAGATACACACACAGACACACACAGACCCACAGAGACACACACACACAGACACAGAATCACACACAAACACACCAACACACACCTAGTCACACAGATACAGACACACAAACACACAGACACAGAACCACACACACAGATACAGATACACACACACCCTCACAGACCCACAGACACACAGAGACACTCGCAGACACAGAGACATGCACAAACACACCAACACACAGACACACAAATACAGACAAACACATAGATACACAGATACAGACACAGAGACACACACACAGACACAGAGACACACACAAACACACCGACACACACCCAGACACACATAGATACACACACACAAAAAAAACCCACACACAGATACAGAGACACATACACTCACAGACACACAGAGACACAGACACAGAAATGTGCACACACAGATAGACACACTCGACACACAGAAATGCACAAACACACACACAGATACACATACATTCACTGACACAGACACACAAACACACAGATACAAAAACAGATACAGAGACACGTACAAATACACAGACACACACACAGATACAGACACACTCACAGACACACAGATACAGACACACAGACATACAAACACACAGATACACAAACACACACAGACACAGAGATATGTACAAACACACACCATATACAGACACATTCACAGACACTGAGACAAAACACAGACACAGAGACACATACAGATACACACCCAGACACACACACAGATACAGACACAGTCACACAGACACAAATACACACTCACAGACACACAGACACGCACACCCAGACACATATACACAGATACAGATACACAGACACACAGATACAGACACATAAACACACAGAGTCACACACACAGAGACACAGACACACAGATACAGACACAAATACACAGACACATAGACACAGAGACACACATACACACATAGATACAAACACACAAATACACACACGGATAGAGATGCACTCACAGACACACAAACACACACACACAGAGACAAAAAGATACGCACAACCACACAGACACACAGAGTGCACACAGATATGCACATAGACACATACATGGACACAGATAGGTACACGACACAGGAAAGCACACACACAAACACAGATACACCCACAGACAAATACACAGAGACACATAGATGCACAGAGACACAGACACATTCACTGACACACAGGTACACACAGACACAAGGACATTCACAAACACACAGACACACACAAGAGACAAGTACACACACACAGGCATACTCACTGACACACAGACACAGAGATGCACACAAACACAGACACATACACAGAGACACATAGGTCCACAAAGAAACACACACAGACACTCACTAACACGTACCAGGTGCACACATATAGACACATAAGTGCACACACAGATATGCACAGAGATGGGGCACACATAGGCAAAGAGACATAGACACAGAGACACACACACAGGTACACACAGTCACGCAAACACACACAGACACAGGAAAACACACACACAGACACAGATGCACACAGACACATGCAGACACACAGACACAGACACACACCCAGAGACAGACACACACGCATGCCCACTGCACACCGGCTGTGTCTCACCCGTCATTCTTCCCATGCATTGTTCTGACTGCTGCCTCTGTTGCCATTCCTTTGGAAACACTGTCCCAAATTCAAGTTTACATGAGACTTAACTATTAATATTTGCATCTAAATGTTTTCTGTTCTCCGCAACGGAGCCCAGAATTCTTATTAAGTTCTTTTCAAAAGGTAGAGGAGCATTGACCCAGAATTTTCAGCCTTGACTCATTCCGCAAGAACAGCATTCCCTGAACGGAGCTCCCTTGGCTGTGAGAGAGCATGGCGATTTTAATAAAAAGTCTAGCACCCTGTTACTCCTCTGTGTTGTCATTTTCGACTTCCTGTAGAAAAGTTCCACTGTTGGAAACCGTCTGGTGTGTACATTTTGGATTACCTTTTCTGTGGCAAATGGCGTGACACTGCTCAGACCCATTCTGACTCTGGCCAACTCCCTCTGCCAAAACATCCTACGGCTTTCTCAGATGTGGAAGAAACCTCAGAATGAGCAGCATACCTTCCTTACCCATTACATATATTTAAAACATACATTTTTACCAATACAGGTATTGGCTTTAAAGGAGTTTACTATAAAAAAGAACTCATCTTCACTACTGCAGGCTTCAAGTTTGTGTCATGCCAATGAGACATCCCAATGGCAGGTCTCAGATAAGCTCTGATTCCACACAGAAACCTCAAATGCACCAAAATGAACGCATGAGCAGGGGACAGGGCTGGCCTCCTGTGTGATATTAAACTCAAAATTCTTCATCTTTTTCTACAGATCATTTGAAAGAAAATGGCCTTACTTCCTCGCACCATATCTGTTTAGAAGCTTTGAAAATTCCAGGTACTGCTTTCCTATTTGGAAATCAATACCAAGAATCGATTAAGCTTGCTCTCTGTCCTGTGGAAGCCAAAGGTAAAGATAATGCATTCGACCAGCAGAGAAAATTGCCGATTTTTGGCCTCTGGGAAGAATCTTCTCCAAGGTAAAGTAGCAGGAACCCTCCAAAATATTATTTCAATCCCACAATCAATGACAACAGAGAATTCAGTGGAATTAGATACACTTTGGCCTCATGCTGGTCTCCAAAGCCGCTGCCCCAGATGTCAAACTCTCTCACCTTTCCTGTTTTTGTGACTCTCCACTCTCCTGTGGAACGTGCTTTGCTCTTCTGTTCTTTCTAGCCCGGTCTCATGTTCCCTCTTACCCTCCCTGTTATCAGTGTATCAAGGCTCAGGCCAACGTCCCATTCACCTGTGCCTCTGCCCCATAAAGAGTGACCCGGCCTGGGCATGGTGGCAGGCACCTTTAATCCCAGCTACTCGGGAGGCGGAGGCAGGAGAATCGCTTGAACCCGGGAAGCGGAGGTTGCAGGGAGCTGAGATCAGGACACTGCACTCCAGCCTGGACGACAGCAAGACTCCTTCACAAATAAAAAAATAATAATAATAAAGAATGACCCGGCCTGAGTCAAATCAAATTTGCTGAGTTAAATACAACTGGATTTTCTGGCCAGATCTGTGTCTTTGGTTCAGAGCCTGCAGGTCTCCAACCTTCCTAAGCCACAGTGATCAAAGAGTCTGAAGAAATGGTGTCTTCAATAACTTTGTTATTTATCAAGGAAAGGAATATGCAAATAGCATCATGTTGGATAAAATAATTTTTTTTTCTTAAAACAAGTAAAACCAACATATCCAAAATAATACAGTCTTCATTCTGAATCTGGTCCTTTTCTTCAACCAAATGCCACCTTAGTCACCACAGGGTGTACAGCACAGCAGACAACCCCGAGTGACTCCTACGTTCTTAACTATAGCTTCAAAATATGGAAAAAAGTACTGTTGTATGAAAAATTCAATTAAGTGGGTGTTCCAGGTACCTCAGGGAAGTGCCAGTTCTGCTTCTCGCAGAGAGGAAATAAATGCTTTGTTCTCAAGGAAAAGGAACTAGGAGAATTTGTCATCTCAAACTAAGTGTGAATGGAGGAGGCATCGAGTAACGGACACTGTTTTCTCCCTGAGGTGTGTGGGTCTCCTGGCTTGCCAGTAACAGGTCAGTCGCACATGAATGGGATTAAGCAAAACTTTGTACTAGCTCCTGGGAAGAAAAATTACCTGCTTTAGAAAGCAAGGGATGCATTTGACCCAGCAATCCCACGACTGGGTATCCACCCAAAGAAGAGGAAACTTTTAGTACATTAATTCCCTTTCCATTGGATATACATTCGGCAGTGGAACTGCTGGATCATAGCATAACTCTATTTTTAGGTTTTTGCGAAACCTCCATATTATTTTTCAACAGTGGCAATACTAATCTTCATTTCTATTGTCAGCAACAAGGGTTCTGGTTTCTTCACATCCTCATCAGCATTTTTTACTTCTCTTGTTGATTTAAAATATTTTAACTGTCAAAAAAAGAGAGAGAAAAAGCAAGGGATGGATTTCCCCTTAGTGTGAGCTCAGGCAAAGACCGACCAGAGCAGCCTCTAGGGTCAGTATAGAGCTGGGCCAAGCGCTCCGCCCTTCAGGCCCCTGTGACCCTGGGATTCTGAGTCCCGCGGGCCATCCACGAGGGCCGACTCTGGGGATGGGAGATGTCCAGGACTCTGAGTCCCGTGGGCCATCCATGCAGCCGTCATTCTGGGGATGGGAGATGTCCGAGACTCTGAGTCCCGCGGGCCATCCACCCAGCCGACTCTGGGGATGTGAGATGTCTGGGACTCTGAGTCCCGCGGGCCATCCACGCAGCCATCGTTCTGGGGATGGGAGATGTCCGAGACTCTGAGTCCCGTGGGCCATCCATGCAGCCGTCACTCTGGGGATGTGAGATGTCCGGGACTCTGAGTCCCGCGGGCCATCCACGCAGCCGTCACTCTGGGGATGGGAGACGTCCGGGTCTAATTTGCTTCTTCATATTTGATTCACTCTGTGACGTCCAAGCAGCTGATTTCATTTGCCCTGTATCATTCAAGGTGATATTAACACTTTGTATCAGAGTAAAAGCCAAGTCCTTTTCTCAAAAATCAACACAGCTGGCAGCGCCATCTCTCTCTCATTGCTCCCTCTGTTTCATGCCTTTTTGAAGCAATCATTTTTTTCCTATAAGTACATTTACAAATGCCAGCTTCAAACCCTGAGGAAAGCCAGCCCCTGGCTACGTTTCAATAGCACCAATCCTTCCATCTGTCCCTGAGCATGGGGACCATCGGGCAGGAGAAGCGTGAGACTCACCCTTGAGAACTTCATTGAACTGTCTCGGCCTCGGTGGCCCATCTGCAGCACAAGGTCACATAACAGTGATGTCTATGCCTCCTTTCCGCAGTAGCAATGTAGGGTTTCTACGCCGGGGTTCGAATCCCAAGTCCTTACTCTCTCTCCAGTAATTCTCAACAGGGTCTAGGTCAGAACGCAGAACTTCAGACCCTCTGAGCACACACAGGAGTAACTCATGCCTGAGCTGGAAGGAGAATGCCAGGAAAGGTGGGATCTGAGGTCTGAAGACCCCCGTCTCCTCCTCCCCACCTGTGCCCCTGTACTCATCCCAAACCAGGCTGCTCTGGTGGCATGAAGACAGCGCTGTGCTGACGGGTCCACTGTTCCCGAAACTCTCGTAACTAGTATCCAGCAACAAGTGTCTGTGGGAAAGCCATTGGAGGCGAGGGTTAGGGTCTGCGGCTGTGAAAAACACACCTTTCTGCATGGGACCAGCTGCTGCCTGCAGGCCTCCAACCCACATCCCAAGTCCATGAGAACCCCATTCTAGCCAGGGTTCCCAGAAACTCAAATGACCTGGGCATCTTGGATTTTACCCAGCAACCCTAATTCTTGCCAACCTGGCATCTGAGCTGGTTAAACCTGCTGCGCCTGCTCTTCCTCGTGTCACCCTTCCCAGGTCACCATTAACCTCTCCGAAGCTCTGGAGAGGAAAAGGAGGAGAACAAACATTTGTGGCCACACTGCAGGCAACGTGACCAGCACTCCGCTCTTTGAGGAAGAAAGGCTAGCTGGGGAGAGGTCACACATCCGGGCCCTCCCACAGCTTGGTTCTAGGCCACCCCTTCCAAACACGCCACCCAGCAGCTCCTGAGTCCAGCTCCGTGCCAGGCACTGAGGGTGTCTGAACAATGAACAGGCCAGGTGGGGCTGTGGGGCTCCTGTCTCCATGAGGGGCACCCAGCGATAAGGAACACCCCTTGCCTTCCGCTGGCCTCGTCCCCATTGACTCCGTTTATAGTAACCTGGGCCCTGGGTCCCCCATGTTCGGTTTTTCAGTGAAGCTGCAGTGTTCTCACGGGGAAATGCTTCTCTCAGGGAGCTTCAGGTAGCACCTACAGGAAGTCAGCTGAGGCCTACCTTGCCCCAGGTGAGCAAGGGTCAGACCCCCCCACCGTCGCCCACTAACCGCCCAGTAGCTGTGCCCAGGGGATGGGGCCTCTGGAGGCCTGGTCTCTAAGCACAACCAGGGTGGATGTGTGCGTGTCTGCATTTACAAACTCATTACAAGATCAAGAGAAGCAGGCTGCTCACCTTTACCAGCCCATGCACACTGGGTCTGAATTTGCCTTCCGTTCATCAGGCTATGGAAAATATACTGTTCCCCATGGCTGGACACCAGGAATGTCCTCCTCTCTCCTGCTCACGTGGTCTCCTGGCAGGCCTCCCACACCCTGGAACAGGCCTGAGAAGGAGGCCACAAACTGCACGTCACATGCCACGCGGGCACAGAGCTGCAGTGCTCTGCGAAAGCCGGCACCCACCATGCAGTCACTCTCCCCCTGGGCCTGGCTGTGACTGTGGGGTCTGCAGGGCTGGCCTCACCCCTTCCTCGTGCTCTGGGTGTTTGTCACGCATTCCAGAGTGAGGAGGCCAGGACAGCCTGGGGCTCTGCTAGGCCGGGAAGTTCTCCGTCGGCGGGTGCGCATTTTCCTCCTCAAGTCACTCTCTCTGGCACGTCGGTGATCATTCACCACCCACAACACACACGCTGTCTTTTCAAAGCGTTCATCCAGATCCAGACCCTTCAGTCTCAGTGTGTGTCCATCATTCACTTCTGATTTCCAACATCCAGGACGCCCAGCCCACTCGCCAGGCTGGTCTTGGCCTCTTCTCCCCAAAACCACCTCATAATGGACACAGGCAGGGCCCTTTGCAGGAAAGACGTGAGCCTTCATCTTTGTCCACTCAACAAGCACCCATGGCGTCCTGCAGCTCACGTTGTAGCAGTCCAGAAATGAGCGGACATCACTCCTGAGCTGGGGACGTCATGCCATCAGAAGCACAGAGGGGTTCAGGACCCCTGCTGCTGGTGCCCGGCCGCAGAGAGGAGGTCCCTGGGGAGTCCTGGGGCACAAAGAATGCAACCTGTGTTTCAAGGTCAGGGCAGCCTCATCAGGGAGGGGCACTGGCTCCAGAAGCTGAAGGAGAGACTTGAACGCACAATGAAGGGCAGGGGGCTTTGCAGGTGGGAGAGGCAGCCCCCAGGCAGGTGGGCCATGCTGACCACCAGGCAGCTGCCCTTCCCTCAGCACTTCAGCAGGGAAGACGCAAAAGCAATTTCAAGGTGATGGACACGTGCTTTTTAAAAATAAAATGTGGCACATATACACCATGGAATACTATGCAGCTGTGAAAAAGGATGAGTTCATGTCCTTTGCAGGAACCTGGATGAAGCAGAAACCGCCATTCTCAGCAAAGTAACACAAGAACAGAAAACTAAACACCGCATGTTCTCACTAATAAGTGGGAGTTGAACAATGAGAACACATGGACACAGGGAGGGCAGCAACACAGACTGAGGCCTGTTGGCAGTTGGCAGGGCTCAGGGGAGGGACAGCATTAGGAGAATTACTAATATAGAAGATGGGGTGATGGATGCAGCCAACCACCATGGCACATGTGTACCTATGTAACAAACCTGCACGTTCTGCACATGTACCCTGAAAGTACAATAAAAAAGAAGATTAAAATATAACATTGAAGACAGTAAAAACAAGCTTATTCAGAATGGTTTTAGATTTAAAGAAAAGTTGCAAAGATAGTGCCCTCTCTTGGCTTCCCCCGGACTTCACGTCTTCCATCGCCAGGATCCGTCTGCTATAAGCAGGGGCCCAGCGCTGCTCCATTGCTGGCACCACTGGTCCTTCCACCAATGTCCTTCTCTGGTCTTGCTGTCATGACACTGACATGTCTCTTTAGCCGCCCCTGGTCTGGGACAGTTCCTCAGTCCTTCCTGGGTTTTCATGTCCTCCTCCATTTTGAGAAATACTGACTGTCCCACAATGGAGGTTTGTCTGGTCTTATTCTCACTGTCAGACCAGCTTAGGCAGTCTTCCTCGAAGAAGGGGGACACTCGCCCCAAAATGCATAACCCAGTCTGATTGTACGAGAGAGTCCAGACAGAGCCCATGGAGAGACACTCAGTGTTTCTTCTCGTCCCACCTTGGGATAGGGTACACAGGAGGTCTTGCTGAGAAGGTGGTCTTTCAGCAAAGCCCTGAGCAGGGTAAAGCAAGACAGGCTGACGGCTGAGAGGGAAGAGCCCTGAGGCTGCAGACAGCAAGTGCAGATGTCCTGTGGCAGCAATGGGGCAGACGGAGGCAGTGCCCTGGGCAAGGAGAAACGCAGCAAGCAAGATGAGAGAAACACCACAGGCCACATCGCAGAGTCTTGCAAGACATAAGGATTTCTTCTTTGAAGTTTTTGTTGCAAATGAATGGCATAATCAGAACAATGCTTAGCATGCATTAGAGGCAGCCATCACTGCCGCCCCACCCTTCTGGAGTCAGCAAATCTGCAGGAATCCCCTGCTTGATCCTGGGGTAGGGACCAACAGATTCTGTGACTTCACCTAGCACAGCAACTTAAAGGATCACCAGGTGCAAAGGACTCTCCCCCAACCAGGTTGAGCTGAGTCCATAAGAGTAGTTCTCTTAGAAATTTGGCCAGGCACAGTGGATCACACCTGCAGTCCCAGCACTTTGGGAGGCTGAGGTGGGCAGATCACTTGAGGTCAGGAGTTCAAGACCAGCCTGGCCAACATGGGGAAATCCAATCTCTATTAAAAATGCAATAATTAGCCAGGAGTGGTGGTGCCCACCTGTAATCTCAGCTACTGAGGAGGCTGAGGCACGAGAATCTCTTGAACCCAGAAGGCGGAAGTTGCAGCGAACCAAGATCTCACCACTGCACTCCAGCCTGGGCAGCAGAGTGAATCTCCGTCTCAACAAAAAAAAAAAAGAAAAAGAAACTTGAGCCAATGGATACAGAAGGAATCAAGCAGTGAGAGGTGGACACCAGACCTAGGAGAGCTTAAAGACTGGGGCCAGGCTGGCCATGTTAGGTCATTCCTCAGCATAGGAAGCCAGTCTACCAGATGAGAGAAGTGCAACTAAGACGTCGCAACGGTGGCCGTTGTTTTAATTCCTGTTTGCGCCATCCCCACTTTCAGCTTCCAGGGGACCCAACTGTCCTTCATTCGCTGTCTTTGACTTTCATAAGTTCTTCTGCTCTTAAAATAAACCCCCTTCCCCATCTTAACTAGTCTGAAGGGGTTTCTGGGTTTTTGCAATTAAAGGCGCTCTTAACTATAACATTGACTATATATGGTCACTCTGACTATAATAGGAAGAGTAAGCCAGGGACTGTACATGATTCAGAGTAGAGGGGAGAACATAGAACACAGGTGGCCCAGCTCGGCAAGACCTTTGCAGTGACACACGGAGGTACTTCCTGCCTGCCATGTCCCCTCTCCATGCCTGCATCACTCGAGTCACCAATGATGTGATATTGCCCCATGGGACCAAAAAGTGTGAAACAAACTCATCCCCATTACAGTGTCAAGAGTGTAATCCATCATTTCAAGGAAGCATTGACTTTCTGAATATGAATTCAGGAAACAGAATGTCTTGACTCTTTGTAAGGTATTCCTCAGGGTAGAATTCCAGGCACCAAAGCATCTGGGCATGGAACATGATTTGGAGCAGGTGAGCCTTTTGAGTGCCATCACACAAATCCCCCCATTTGCAGGACTCTGTGGCCAGTTTCAGGTAAGCTCTGTTGGACTGCACCCCAATATCATTATAATGCCCTTCATTAGAGGCAGGAATTCAGCAAAAGAAGAAGCCATGTTGAATATCATCTGTAGTAATCTGTTTTCATGTTGCTAATAAAGACATACCTGAGACTGGGTAATTTATAAAGAAAAAAGAGGTTTAGTAGACTCACAATTCCACATGGCCTGGCAGGCCTCACAATCATGGCGGAAGGTGAAGGAGGAGCAAAGGCACTTCTTACATGGTGCGAGCAAGAGAGACATGAAAGCCAAGTGAAGAGGGAAACCCTTATAAAACCATCAGATCTCATGATAACTCACTTGCTATCACGAGAGCAGCATGGCAGAAACCACCCCCATGATTCAATTACCTCTACCTGCTCCTGCTCTTGACACCTAGGGATTATTACAATTCAAGGTGAGATTTGGGTGAGACACAGAGCCAAACACTCTCATTGCCATAAGGATTTTAACTAAATCTCAAGCTTTGATCACAAATGCAAAAAAAAAAAAAGTCTTGTTATGCAACAATCTCACCAATCTATTATGAGGCAGCCATTCCTTTGCACATACACCAGAGAACAACTAATAAAAGATCTAGAAACCTGTTGAAATACATATTCCCAACCAGACAATGAGAATCATTATAAAGTATGTATCTGTGCTGGTCTTTAGCTTTATCAAATCCAATTTATCTGGGGGAAATGAAAAAACTGCTGGGCTGAGATAAGAAATTACTTAAAATCCAGGTCCCACAATTTCCAGTCAAACACTCCTCACTCCCCACACTCACTCATGAGCTTACACACACATACCTGATGGCAAATTCACATGTCCTCACCAATGTCAACTACATAATAGTTCATTTTTCTACTTCCTTAAGATGACATAAACATTTACCGATCCAAATCAAATATTCCAACTGGCCATTCACATTCTCCGTTTTTCCACTGTCTCCACAATTACATTCATATTCTTAGAAAGAAAAATATTATTTCTTCCTTCTTGAGAAGGAAAAATGAGCATTCATTGGAAGGAAGAATGTCCACTGTCCATTTGTTCGGGCAGTGATGGTGCCAGCTCCCTCAACCAAAGAGGCAAGGTGTGCATCCTGGGCAACATTTGGAAGGTACTCTCCTCAGCTTGTCACCATCTAAGCCAGAGCCAAGGCTACTGTGTCCCAGATGTAGTATCCAGATGAAGTGAGCACAACTTCAAGACTGTGTCCCACACATCGCTTTCTATATTCTTTGTCTTTAACCTCTCCATTGAACTTCCCTCTCTGCCTACCAGGTTGCACAGGTCACTTTCATCTTCAATAACACATCAGCTGCCCTGTCTTCCCTTCCAGCTATCGTTATCGCCCTCTCGTATTTGCCTTTTTCCAACAACCTGGTTTCGAGTTTCGTGAGTTCCAGCAACTTGCCCGTGTTCATTCGCACCATGCTGTCTGCTTCTCCCGCTCTGTTCTCACTGCCTGCACCTGGCCACCTTCTCCAGCACGCCTCGACTGCTCCTGTGTAGCGCCATCCTCCACCTCTCACCATGGCTCACCCATTTCATGCATTCACCCAGTTCCTCACCCTGACGCACCATCCAGGCAACTTCTAAAGCAACCTAGTTCCACTGTGGTGGTCTGAGAATATTAGACATTTTCCCTCCACAGAAAACATGTACTAAATGGAAAACAATATTTAAAACACCCATTTTGGGGTACTGGAAAACAACCAAAGGCAGGTAAGAACTTGAGAACTGTTCACTTACAGAAAGCCAGCCTGCTCCAGGTAAGGCCGGTGAGCCTGCAGCCCTCCTTCCTGGGGTACTCCTACAGCACTTCCCCCCAGATCAGGTGGGGAGGGTGTGCAGCTTTATGGTCAGAAGCCACGGAGTCTGTAGCTTCTCACCATATGCTTCTGGCTGTCTAGTTCAGAAGCCTTGGACTTGGTTCAGGGCAGGTGGCAAAGCAGCTGGAGCTGTAAGGAGGAGGTTGTGGAGAGAAACAAGCCATGAAGGAGCTGAGATGTGCTCCTCACATGTCATTACTGCCAAACTACCCATGGGAGATACTGAAAAGGGCTGTCAAAATTACACCCATGGGACACTTGTGAAGTTTTTGTGCCTTTGGATACATCCTGCAGTCCACATACAGCCCACGTGGCAGAGCAGAAGCCTTCCTGGCTTGAATGGAAGAGCATGACCTCTACTCAAATCACTGGCTGACTGCTAACCTACATAGGCACCAGGAGACTGCTAAGGAGCCAGGCCAAAAAGGAAACAAAAAGAAAAACAAAGCAGAGCTATTAATGGCTGCACACATGGTGGAGACACTTTGCATTTTGAGTCCAGGAAAGCTAATTATCTGTACCCTCAGAGTAACAAACCAGGTTTCATAGCCATTTCAGTGTAATACTTAAAATGTCCAGTTTTCAAACACAAATTATAAGACATGCAATAAGAAAATAAAAGTATAAACCATACTCAGGGAAGAAAAACAAAGACCAATCAATATAAAGTGAGTCCAAGAAGGGCCAGAAGTTGAACTAAGAAGGAAAAGATGTTTGTAAAAAGCTATTATAAATATGTTCAAAGATTCAAAAGAAAATACATCCAAAGTATTACAGTAAAATGTGCTAAACATGAGTGAATAGATAGAAAACAGAACAAAATATTGGAAACTATATAATAGAACCAAACAGAAATTCTAGAGCTGGAAAGAAAAAAACTGAAATAAATATTTCACTAGATGGGCTCAGCAGCTGCCATGAGGTAGCAGAAGAAAAAAAAAATCAATGAACTTAAAGAAAGATCAGTAGAAAATATTCAATCCAAAGAACAGGGAGAAGAAAGACAAAGAAAAATGAATAGAGCCTCAGAGCCTGTGGATCAATGTTAGACATACCAACATACATGTAATTGGAGCCCCAGAAGTAGAGGAGAGAAGGGAAAAAATTATTTGAAGAAATAGTGTACAAAAACTTCCCAGATTTCTTGAAGAACACTAACTTATAGATCCTAGAAACTCACCAATCCCAAGTAGGATGAACAATAAGAAAGCCACAACTGGACACATTATAGTCAAACTGCTCAAAGCCAAATATAAAGAGAAAATCTCAAAAGCAGCAAGAGAAAAATGACATATCACATATAGAGAAACAAAGATACAATTTAAAGTTAATTTCTCACCAGACACAATGGTGGCCATAAGACATGACATATTCAAGTGCAAAAATAATAAAACTATCAACCAATAATTCTATATTCAATTAAACTATCATTCAAACATGGTAATGAAATTAAAACTTTTCTAGACATAAAAAAACAGACAGAGGCCAGGTGTGGTAGCTCATGCCTATAATCCCTCCCAACACCTTGGAAGGCTGATGCAAGAGAATCACTTGAGGTCAGGAGTTCGAGACCAGCCTGGCCAACATGGCAAAATGCCATCTCTACTAAAAAATATAAAAATTAGCCAGGCATAGTGGCACATGCCTGTAATCCCAGCTACTCAGGAGGCTGAGGCAGGAGAATTGCCTGAACCCAAGAGGCAGAGGTTGCAGTGATCTGAGATCATACCACTATACTCCAGCCTGGGTGACAGAACAAGACCCCATAAAAAATAAATAAATAAACAAAACAAAAAAAAGACAGAGTTTGTTGCTATTAGAACTTCACTACAAGCAATGGTAAAAGAATTCCTGTGGACTGAAGGAAAATGACACCAGAGAGTAACTCAGATCCACAGGAAAAAATAAAACAACCAGAAATAATAAATACGAATTATAATCTGCATAAATATACAAGAATATATACTTTCTTTTTACCTCTTAATTTCTTTCAAAGAGTGTTTAAAGCAAAACAATATACTCCCTGTTGCTGAATTTTAACATAGAAATGTGTGTGTGCATGTGTGTGCATATATGTGTATGTATATACATATGTGTAATATATATATTTTAATTCTAATTGTATACATATAGATTTTATACATGTATACATCATGCATGAATATGTTATACATACATATTTATATGTAGTGTGTGTGTGTATGTGTGTGAGTGTGTACTAAAAATAGCACAAAGAAAGGGAGGAGAAAATGAAGCTATACCTGTGCACAGTGCCTATATTTTACCAGACGAAAAGCCAGTATCAACTTGAAGTAGACTTTGATATGTTTAAAATACTTATGTAATGCCCAGAGCAACTACAAAATAATTTTTAAAGCACACAAAGAAATATAGCTAATAAATCAATAGAGATATAAAAATGTTCTACTTAAATATTTAACTTTAAGAATGAAGAACAGGAGAGCAAAATGGCAGACATGAATCTAAGCATATCAATAATTATATTAACCATAACTTTACTAGCCACTCCAGTCAAAAGACAGAGATTGTGAGACTAGATCTAACTATATGCTGTCTACATAAGACATATTTTAAATCAAAGATAGAAAAATAGTAAAAGTGAAAAGAAATGCAAACTGTATATATGAGAGAAGTAGATTGGCTATATTAATATCACACAAATAGTTTTAAGCTAAAGCATATTACTCAAGACAAAGAGGTACATTTCATAATGATAAAATGACCAATGTAGAAGAAATATAAAATAATTTAGGCATATATGCACCTAACAATAGAGCTCCAAATACAGGAAGCAAAAGTGACAGAATTGAAAGAAAAAATAGACAAATAGTTATAGCTAGATATTTCACCACTCCTCCCTCCATAAGTCATAGATCAAGTAGACAGAACACCAGCAAGAACATAGAAGATTTGAGCAACCCTGTCAAACAACTGACATCTGGAAAGCACTCCACCCAACGACAGCAAAACACACATTTTTTTCAGATACCCAGAGAACATTCTCCAGGATAGATCGTATCCGTATCCTGGGATAAAACCAGTCTCTATACACTCAAAGAGACTGAAATCACCAAGAGTATGTTCTCTGACCACAGCAGGATAAAATTTTAAATTAAAACAGAAAAAATATTCTGGTAAATCCCCAAATATGTGAAAACTATACACACAATGCTTATACATAATCAAAAGGTCAACGGAGACATCATAAGGAAAATGTATCTTGAGCAAAATGAAAATGAGAACACAACATACCAAAATTAGTAAGACATAGCTAATGTAGTATGCTTATTGCTAACAACCTACATTAGAAAATAGGAAAGTCTATAGTCAATGATATTAAGTGCCATTTTAAGAAGCTAGGAAATAGTCAAATTAAATCCAAAGTAAGAAAGAAAGAGTTCATTAAGATAGTGTAGAAATCAATGAAATGGACAACAGGCAAGCAATAGTTAAAAATCAATGAAGCCAAGAAATGGTTCTTAGAAATATCAATAAAATTTACAAACCTTTAGCTAAGTTGATGAAATAATATACATACATTATCGCTGGATGTAGAAAATGGAAACAGTTTTGGCAATTTCTTATTAAGTTAAACATATACTTACCAACAAGCCCATCAATCCCACTTCTAGGCATCTACCCAAGAAAAACGAAGAAATACATCCACATTAAAACTTCTATGCAAATGTTCATAATAGCATTATTCATAATAGCCAAAAACTGGAAAGAACCCAAGTGTCCATCAACTGGTGAGTAAACAAAATGTAGTAGAACTATGCAATGAAATATTACTCAGCAATAAAAACAAGTAAACTCTTAACACATGCAGCAGCATGGATGACTCTATCATGTCATGCCCCAGAGGGAAGCCAGACACAGGAGACTCCATACCGTATGATTCTCTTTACATGAAATTCCAGGACAGGTGATGCTAGAGAGAAAGCAGGTCAGTGATTGCCAGAGGCTCCAGTAGGGGCAGAAATTGCCTGCCAAGGGATGGGAGGGAAAGCGGGGGGTGATGGAAGTATTCTGAAATGGTATTGTGGGGGTAGTTACAGGACTTGACATTTATCAGAACTCAATGAATAGTACACTCTAATGGAGTGAGGTGCATTTTAGGTAAATTATACATCAATAAAGCTACAGGGTGTGTGTGTGTGTGTGTGTGTGTGTGTGTGTGTGTGTGTGTGTATGTGCACATGCACCCACACCCATGTGTGGGAAAACCCCACATTGTTTACTTCGTAAAGGACACTCGTGCTGGGAACCCGGGGCGCCTGCATCCTGGCCCTGTGTGGTCCCGTCTCACTCACCTGTTTACCCATTTTTATCTTCCACAGACCCATTCACTTGGTCACCACAGACATCTTACACTTTTCAACTCCAAATGATTTGCCTTTCTGATCCAGTGACTTCAAATCCTATTCCCCCATCTCTACCCATCTGAATCCCAGGACGCTGTCAACACCATCCCA
Source organism: Cheracebus regulus (assembly GCA_963574635.1). NCBI lineage: Eukaryota > Metazoa > Chordata > Mammalia > Primates > Pitheciidae > Cheracebus > Cheracebus regulus. Next base: position 40,737 of record CAUYQU010044283.1, read on the forward strand.
TTCCGTGTCCTGTGTTCCACGTCCTGCCTTCCCACACCTTCCACAGCGTGGAGCAGCATTTCCCTCCTTTGAACATCAACGACAACCCGCACTTACTGTGTCCTCCTCACTGCACACTGCGTGCCATGGTTATTTATGTCGATGTGCTGGATTTCCCTCACAGAGGGGTTGCTGAAGTAATGATTGTCATATTCCACATAACACTGTCACAAGAGTTTGCAGACAGAAGACTCAATAAATGTTTGCGAACAAACATTCCAGTCTACCAGCTGCGTTCTCCGCTCACCCACCCACCACTTCGACCTGGTTACAGCTGATCCCGAAGGGGCCACAATTCCAGGGCGCCCCTCAGCACCGTCCCGACCATCATGACCGCTGTGCTCACCCCCAAGGCATCCTGCCATCACCAGTGCCCGTTCCCCACCTCTGTTTCTGGCTCCTCCTCGCCCCCATTGCCCATGCTGTGAACATTTCCAAGGCTCAGCCCTCAGCCTGTCTCCCCGTCAATTTTTGATCTAAGAACTTGTCCACTCCTGCGGTTTCTACACTTCCCTGCAGATGGCTTTCAAACCTCGCCTCTGGTCTTGAGCAACCATCGGCCCCCAGCCTGTATCTTTATCCTCTTCCTGAGCACTCCCTCTGCCACGCCATGCTAGGAATGACCAAAGCCACACACGGTGTCTTCCCTGCCTGACCAGCCTCTTAACCACCTTCACTCTTTCCACGTGCAGTGCCGTCCTGCCTTTACTCAATCCCATAAACTCGTATCATTGTGCAGTTATCTTCCCCCACTTATGTGACAGGAAATTTCTCAAGGGCAGAGGCCAAATCTTCTGTTTTCGTAGTTATCATAATACCTTACACACCATAAGCAACAAACAAGTGTTTTTGAATCAACATGCCTTACTTTTGTCTCTCTAGCCAGCCCCTCCTGAGATGTGTTCCTCTCAACTGTCTCTTTTATTCCCTGCTTCCTTTCCCTCCCGTCCCTCCTGCCTGGCCCCTGAGCCATGCACACTTCGATTCCTGCCATGAGTGACTGTAAACACACAGGGCTCCTTGGTGAGAGGACTGCCCACCATTCAAACCATTCGCACTGGGTCCTGTTTCATATCCGTCTTCCCAGGGAGAGAGGCCCTTCTCCTGCCACGCAGGACGTGGCCCTGCTGCTCAACCTGGTTCCTTCCAGGTGTCCTCGTGGCCCACGCCTGCCACACTCCTTTCCCGTAATGCTCCTCTGCCGCCGCACTCACCAGCCAAACCCTCCCATCCTGCAAGGCCCAGATCAATAGCTCCTTCCTTCAGGTGCTTTTCCATCCTCCCAAAGTGCAGAGCATTTCACATCTCTCCTAGTCCCACATGTTTTAATAGCTCAGAGCTGAGGACTTTCGACTTCTAACAAGATTAGAAGGGCCTGCAAGTGCAGGGCAGAGCTTTCATGTGTAGCCTGCTAATTCCCAGCCAGTCCTCAAGACGAAATAGGCAGGACTTATTGCAGCGAGTGAAAAGGGTGTTACGCTCGCCTCAAGCAAGCTGAACCTAGATGAAGAGGTTAGAGAGTACAGAAGCTACCTTCCCAGCCATGCCAGGTCTCTCCACTGTGCCTCTTTTATATTGATTTCATTTCAGTTTGAACCCCCAATGTTTTCCCAAAATTAACACATTTTTGTTTCTATTACATTATGTTTCCCAAGATATCATTCACAGGGCATTATTTTTGTTAAATAATTTAAAGGAAAAAATTAACTTGCCCAAATGCTTGTGTGGGACAGGAAGGTTTGGGAAACTGAAAGTGAGTTTGATAGTTTGATTCCTTCAAGCTACCGATGCTCCCTAAGGGCCATAATTATTAAAGCTTGTCCTTCCCCTACAAAAGCCACCAAGAACAAGGTGAAGCACAGGCATGGGACGTCAGTGGCAGTTTGGGGTTTCCCGAGTCCCTGAGGGAGAGGAGCCCTTCCCAGAGCAAACCAGCGGGGTCCAGAGCTACGTGGGACAAGGGAAGGCACCAGAAACTCTATAATGCAGGAAGAGTCAGACGGCATCAAAGCAAGAGTGTTCTCTTACATGCGGGAGACATTTCCACCAGACCCCCAGGGAAGAAGAACTGAGATTCACACTCCATCCCACAGTGGGTGCTCCCATAGGCAGGTGTACAGGCCATCTCACAGCTGGGGACACAGGCCCTGGAGGCAGTCACCTGGCTCAAGTCCTGGCTCCTATAATTCCCACATGTAGAACTTCAGGAAGGCACTCGGTCTTGACTCAGTTTCCCTCTAAGAAATGGGGACAATGACCGTGCTTGACCCCACTGTTGGCTGTATGACACGCACCCATCTTAGAGCAGTGCCCGGCACAGAGTTGGCACTCCATCATCACCACCTGCTAACACTGCAGTTACTACTGTTTATGCTCACGTTAGTGCTCGCCATTCTCGCAGCACTGTGCAGCTCACCAGCCTCCTCGGGACCTTTGGCACCAGCACGAGGTTCCACGCAGGCACCGCCAGGCACTGCTGCAGGCAACAGCACATTGGACCCGCGCACGGGGCTTCTTCTATGAAGATTCTGCTGCCCAGTCCGGGAAAGGCTGGCGAAGCACAACCCCACCGAGAACACCATTTTCACAAGTTTTTTTCCTGAACATTGGTTTGCAGCACAGGTCATTAACTCATTCAAGGTCAGAGTGACCAGACTGGCAATGCTTATTTCTGTTTGCTTGTTTGCTTTTTTTTTTTGCATGATCCATTTTGTTTGCATTTCTGTTGGACATGACCTTAGGGCTGTCATTTCAGTCACTCGCGATACTGAGCATCGAAGGTCCACAATCTTTCTTTAAAACCATTTCTACTCATTTGCTTTTCCTTACAACTCTGCAGCCTGCCTGCGGAGCTCTCCAGCCCAAACCTTCCCTGCCTGCTCCATCCTGACAAAGCCCGAGTCCAACACGAAAGGAAGGTGGTGGCGGAAGAGAAAGGGGAGTGACTTGTATCTGTGCCATAAATCAAGACCCTTGCCTTTTGGAAAGGGGAGGTGTCGCGCCTGACAGCCTGATCTTCTCTCAAGGATGGCGTGTTTTCAGGAAACTCTGACCACGTGTGCAAGGAGCAGTCACAGTTCTCCTCCTGTCCAGCCTCCCGCCTCCTGCCCCTCCTCTAGCTGCCCCCCTTGCTTCCAGGATGGAGCCTCAGCACCCCCTCACCATCCCTGCCAAGGGAGGCCATGTAGGAGGCTGCGAGGGAGGCTGTGTGAGGGAGGTTATGTGAAGGAGGCTGCGAGGGAGGCTGTGTCAGGAAGGCTGTGTCAGGGAGGTAGTGAAGGAGGCTGTGTATGGGAGGCCCATGAGGGAGATTGTGTCAAAGAGGCTGTGTGGGAGGCTGTGAGGGAGGCTGTGTCAGGGAGGCTGTGTCAGGGAGGCTGTGTCAGGGAGCTGTGTGAGGAAGGCTTGCCAAGAGGCATGCCTCTGAAGGATTCTGCCTGTGGGGCAGGCAGGGGGCCATGTGCTTGCAATGGCTGTGGTCACCATGTTCACGGCAGTGCAGTTCACAATGGCCACATGGCTGTCAGCAGATGAACACACAGGCAAATTGTGGATCTCCACACCACCCGTCTCAGACCTCAATAGCAGAATATTTCATGAACGTAATGGCCTGATGGACACCCCAGAGGGACTTTGGAGCCATAACGAGCTCTTGGATCAAAATGACTAGCAAAAATGGACTTCAGATGAAATGCTTGCTGTAGGTAAGTAAATTAACAAAATTTAATTAACTTTGAACACACAACGACACTGAACAATATCAAAAATATACACTAATAGGATGAGAAAAATAAAAGTCTCTGTGCATATTTAAAGTGCCACAAACTCTCTGACCCACACCTGATGCACACGTGTGCACACGCTCCGTCCCGGCCTCTGGAGTCTGGGCAGGGCCTGTGAGTGCTGGCCCCACAGGAGGAGACAGAGGTGACTGCCCAGGGCTGGGCCCAGGCCTCCCTCCATCTAGCAAAACCCTTGCTCTACGGGAAGCCAGACACCACGGAGCACCTTGGCCACCCGGATACCACCGTGTGAGGAGCCCCGCCAGCCAAGTCCCTGGGCAGCCCCATCTCTTCCAGCCACCCCGCCCTAGAGGCCAGAGAAGCAAGTGCTGGAGCTTCTAAGATGTTCCCGTGCCTGAAGCTGCAACTCAGGAGGAACCAAGAGCCAACAGGCATGAGTGAGGCCCGAGCGAGGCTTCACGAGTGAGCCTGGTGACACCACCCCGACCCATCCGGCTGCTCCCGCCGCCGCAGCCACCACAGGGCAGACGCCAGCCAGCTGCACCCACCTGGACGCCGGGCTCACAGCACCATGAGCATGGTAGGGTCATCGTTTAATGTCACTCCAGTGGGGGTTACGACACATCAGGAGAAAACTGAAACAGATCCAATCTGGGCCACAGAGTTCCTACGCAGAGGGGCTGAGCGGCAGCCGTCACGGGCAGGAGAGGGCTAAGGTAATGAGCTGGGACTCGGGGTGGTGGCCAGCCCACTGTTCCACCCACATAGCGCTCAGTGTCCTTGTGCAGGGATGATGGCAGCCGGTGGAGATCAGGGAGGGGTCAAATGCCCCCACATACAGGCTCTCAGAGAAGACACATGGTTGGTACATGCAAAGGTGACTGCTCATCAGGCTCCTGGCATTTTTATGTCTGAGGTCGCCTTTGTTTCTGTTTCTCTGTCTGTTTCCCTGTTTGTTTTTGGCCCCGTAGTGAAAAACAGATTGCTGAGTAATAAGCAGAAGAACAGAAATGTGTCTAATATTTTTCTTACAAATATTTGTAATCATCTCACCTGCATAGTTACTTTGCCAAAACACCTGTTAGCCTCTCACAGATCACTCTCCTCTGCGAAGCATGGCTTGGGAAATGCTGCACTTAGGTAGTCAGAAAAATGAAAGAACCAGTAAGAAAGGTGTGGAGTGCTCGGGAGAGAGGGCGCTTAGTGAGGAGGAAACTCATAAACGCTTTGGAGAACAAAAGTGAGAAGGACGTTACAGAAAGAACCAGGAGAACATCACAGTAAGGACCAGAAAAATACCACAGTGAGGCCCAGTGGGACAGCACACTCAAGACCTTGGAAGAAAACACAGTAAGAGCTGACAAGGACATCACAGCAAGCCTAGGAGGACGTCACAGCAGGGACCTAGGAGGATGCCACGGAAGGGACCTAGGAGGACGCCACGGCAGGGACCTAGGAGGACATCACAGGAGGGGCCCAGGAGGACATCACAGGAGGGGGAGGGACCCCGGAGGACATCACAGGAGGGACCCAGGAAGACGTCACAACAGGGACCCAGGAGGACGTCACAGAGGGGACCCAGGAGGACGTCACAGGAGGGACCCAGGAGGATGCCACAGCAGGGACCCAGGAGGACGTCACAGGAGGGACCCAGGAGGACGCCACAGGAGGGACCCAGGAGGACGTCACAGAGGGGACCCAGGAGGACATCACAGCGGGGACCCAGGAGGACGTCACGGGAGGGACCCAGGAGGACGTCACAACAGGGACCCAGGAGGACGTCACAGCGGGGACCCAGGAGGACGTCACAGAGGGGACCCAGGAGGACGTCACGGGAGGGACCTAGGAGGATGTCACAGGAGGGACCTAGGAGGATGTCACAGAGGGGACCTAGGAGGATATCACAGCAGGGACCTAGGAGGACATCACAGCAGGGACCCAGGGGGATGGGACACTAAGGTCCTAGAAGGACAATGTGGCAAGGACTAGGAGAACAGGAAGGACCTAGGCAGCAAAGAGTATGATGAGAAATGAACAAAACAACAAACGCATCACCATGAAGCACTATCCATCACTTAGTTTATGCCAGTGAACAACGTAAGCCCATTCCATACACCACTTCAAGGTACAGTCATGGAATGACATGCCCATTTTACAGATGAGGCAAAGAAGACTGAAAGTAGGGTGACCCTAGCGGCTAGGCGCAGAGGCCCCTCCTAACCTTAAGCCCCGGTGCTGAGGAAGGGAGGCGGGGCGGCAGGAGGGGCTGACTTTTCCAAAACAAAATGTGTGTATGACAGTTCCCTCTGGCTCTGTAGAGAACACTGATGGATGAGACGGGGGATGAGGGTGCCCCCGGCGTGGCCTGCAAAGATGAGCTCCGATAAATCACACACGATTTGGGGAAGAGAGCACTTCAGTATCCTAATGCCAACAATATGGGGAAAAGCGTCAACGCGTTTGCAATTTACATTAATAAAGTGCACTGATAAATTTCCTAGTGTTGTCACAAAGAAAAGGTGTTTCTACAAATTTATCTTTTTAGATTTCCATCATAATGCAGGATTTATCCCTCTTCTCCTTCTTCGCCTCATCTGTGCTTTGAATTATTTGAAATGTGCTCTATTATGCTAACTTTTTTTTTCATCTGATGCCTTCGCAGGCCTCTTCACTTTCCACATTGAGTAGAAGTATTTTTAGCCTCCTAATGCTATTGATTTTGTTACTTTTAATTTAATGATCTGTACTTGACATTTTTTGACCTTATGTTCAAAATCAAAGTCTTCATTTGTTCACCTTAAAAAGAAATCATAGCAGAGTTTTCTTTGATTATTGGCCAAGTCGTGTCACCAACGAAAAACCACATGTCAGACACAAAGCTACTAAATATCAAATAGGTTATCAAACGGGAGGAAAATGCAAAGATATGAAGGTTAATGCAATCCTATCTTTAGACAAACTCATTTTTCCACCCTAGTGAGGGACAAAAATGTCAATCTAATAGTAGAAATACATCAAGAGTGTTTATTATCTGCCTGATCCTAGGGCTATATATAAAAGTAATTCTGTGCCCTTGTAACGTATCTTGACAGCAGTAAATCATTATGTTAGGAAGTAGAACTGCATTGTCTGTGTTGTTAATTATTGTATCCATTCAAGACAGCTTATCAAGAAATAGGGATAGAAACTCAAATAAAGCCTATTGGGTCTCTCAGGGGATGTCTATTCACCATGCACCTAGAGTTGTTAAGTTCATGCCTTCTTGACATAATATCAAACATACTTTATCCTTTCGGCAGCACTAACTTTCAAAGAAACCAACAACCATAAAGATTTTTTTAAGTATTCTTTTATCTCTAGAAATAAAGATGAGGAGAGTCCACAAACAGATCCATTACTTTAGAAAAGACTTTCAAATAAAAATCCTTCCGGGAGTAAGAAATGCTATAAAGGTCAAGAAACTATATTGTGAGGCCGGCACGGTGGCTCAAGCCTGTAGTCCGAGCACTTTGGGAGGCCAAGGCAAGTACATCATGAGGTCAGGAGTTCAACACCAGCCTGGCCAAGATGGTGAAATCCTTTCTCTACCAAAAATATAAAACTTAACTGGGCACAATGGCGCATGCCTGTAATCCCAGCTACTCGGGAGGCTGAGGCAGGAGAATCGCTTGAACCCAGGGGTGCAGAGGTTGCAGCGAGCAAGATCGTGCCACTGCACTCCAGCCTGGGTGACGGAGTGAGACTCTGTCTCAAAAAAAAAAAAAAGAAAGAAAGAAAAGAAAGGAAAAAAGAAAGAAACTATATTGTGGGAAATTAGAAAATAGGCAAAATATTGATCAAAGAAAATTGCATTAAATCTCCCAAGAATGTATTAAATCCTGGTAGAGTTTGTGTAACAATAACTGCTTTTCTACAATTATACTTGCAGAAAGTTAGAATTTCTAAGAAATAAAAATGACACCTTGCATCAGTTTGCATTTTCAAAGTACTTCCTCATGTGAAATAGGTGGTAATTGTATTAATAAAATTTAAACAATATTGTAGCATGCTTGTAACTATATATGGCATACAGTAAGTGCTCAATAAGTGTTAGTTATTCATATGTATCTTTAACATTTCAAATGCCTTCACACATATTATCTCATCTGACCTTCAGGTGACCTCTCTGGGTTGAAGTCGACGCATCCTATTAACCAACATTTCTTGGTGCCTTTTCTGTGCCAGATATACAAGACGTAACCCTGAACAGTGGTTTCCTGAAAGATGGCTGTGCAAAGAAATCATCACAGAAATAATTCATTGACATGTCCATCAATGATAGACTGGATAAAGAAACTGTGGCACATATACACCATGGAATACTATGCAGCCATAAAAAAGAATGAATTCATGTTCTTTGCAGGGACATGGATGAAGCTGGAAACCATCATTCTCAGCAAACTGACACAAGAACAGAAAACCAAACACCACACGTTCTCACTCATAAGTAGGTGTTGAACAATAAGAACACATGGACACAGGGAGGGGAACATCACACACCGGGGCATGTCTGGGGGGTATGGCGCTAGGGGAGGGATAGCAAGGGGCGGGGAGATAGGGGAGGGACAGCATTAGGAGAAATACCTAATGTAGATGATGGGGTGATGGATGCAGCCAACCACCATGGCACATGTATACCTATGTAACAAACCCGCACATTCTGCACATGTACCCCAGAACTTAAAGTATAATTTTTTTAAAAAGCAAAAATAAATCAATTAATAAAAGAAATCATGCAGTGAATGAAAGGCTTATTCTAGGAGGAGAAAGGGGCTTCCTGTGATAGGTGACTGGCGCAGGCCCTTTGGATAACAACGCCTTCTTTAAACGGACAACCAGAGCGAGCCGTTAAGCACAGCAGGCAGTATCACGCAGTGTCGAGTTTGAATGACTCCCCGTGCTGCACGATGTGTGTGCCATGAGCCATGATATCTACATTCTTGGGCCCTCCTTGGTGGGAGGGGGACCCATGGGTGGCCTAAGAACAGAAATAATGCCCTGTGCTACGGAAGCAGGTTGTGGGCAGGCGGGCCCGGCCCTGCTATCAGCATTTCCTGGCATCACCACTTGCGTCTGAGCACCAGGTAAGCATGGAACTCTGCAAATGAAGCGTCCCGGCTGATACGGGGGCCACAGCTCCCAGGAGGCCTTGGCAGACCTCCCCGGGATTTGCTTCCTCTCCACCAGGAGGCAGAATGTCAGATGCATAACTTTAACCCAAACCCCCGCAAATACAAATCCCAGTGCCAAAATGAATAAAGCTGAATGTATGCATTTCTATTTCTTCTATGACCAGAAAATGCTCACCACTTTTTCCCTACCCAGTTTTAGAGGCAATAAACGCCATGCAGCTTCTAGGACTTGATTCTATAGTGCTGTGCACTTCCCATTAATTCATCCATTCATATTTGTCCTGGTCAGGCTAAATCATACATAGTCATAAGAATCTTAATCCTCAGATAGCACCAGGCCCCATGCTCAGCACAGACTGGAGGCTTCATTCACTCAAGCATATTGGATGGAAGGGCAGAGAAAGATGTGAAAATGATGGAAGAGAAGACAGGAAGCTCTGGTCTCCTCCTGAACGGTGGAGGGGAGAGACCCCAGGAACCAGGCTTGAGCCAGAAGGCAGAACACAACCCAGGAACCTCCCAGAGGAGGCTGCGAGATTTCTTTCATCAGGGTGACTTCCCACAAATGTTATTTCCTGTATGATCCCATTGTCTGTGTCCTTGTAGTGTGAGTGGCAGAATCCCTTGAAAAAGAAAGAGCCAGTGACCTCATTTCTGAAATAAAAGGCGGGAAGTGAAGGAGCCAGTGGCCACCAGGTGGCCAACCCAGAAGGAAATATCTCTAAGAGTGGAAACAGGTGAGAGGGGCATTAAAGAACAGAGAGCAGGCCACTTCACAATGCCGTCAGCAGTGACAGCGACGAGGTGTGCTGTGCAGACCACACTCCACCGGGAACACAGGGCAACCTCCCTTGGTGGAAGGTTTCTCCCGGGACACACTCTCAAACCCACACAGGCCATCAGGGGTTTTCTCTGCTCAATTCTCCACAACCCACCTGTACGAGCAGAACTTGCATGGAAATGTTCCGTGTTCTGGCCGGGCGCAGTGGCTCATGCCTGTAACCGAACTTGCATGGAAATGTTCCGTGTTCTGGCCGGGCACGGTGGCTCATGCCTGTAAACCCAGCACATTGTGGGGGCCGAGGCAGGAGGATCGCTTGAGCCCAGGAGTTTGAGATCAGCCTGGGCAGCATGGCAAAACTCTGCCTCTACAAAAAAAATATGAAAATTAGCTGGGCATATTGGCGTGCACCGGTGGTCCCAGCTACTTGGGAGGCTAAGGCAGGAGGATCACTTGAGCCCAGGAGGTCAAGGCTGCAGGGAGCCATGATCACACCACTGTGTGAAAGGGGCATCCTGTGATGGGCAAAAGGAAGGTGGGCCTTGGACTGAGGCATGAACAGCAAATAGAACTGGACCTGGAGAAAAAGAAAAGCTCATACCTCCTGAGGATGAAAGACCAGGAGGAAATTTCTGAGGCGACAGTGATTTCAGCAAGAATAAGGGAAGAAAGAGAAGTGACTCGCAGGGAAGCCTCTGAGGACAGACACCAAAATCCAACCGTGTGTGAGCGTGAGCGCTGCCGCAGCCAAGGGCCACAAGCTCCATGGCTTCAACCACAAAAGCGTCTTGTCTCGCAGCTCTGGAAGCTGTGGTCCAAGACCAAGGTGACCCCACAGCTGGTTCCTTCTGAGGCCCTGAGGGAGGACTGGGAGGAGCTTTTCCAGGCCCTGTCTTCCGTGGGCGACTGAGAATCTTGCCGTTTGCCTGTGTCATGATTCTGGAAGCAAATTTCATTTTGTCTGTGAGGTTGCCATTGGGGCTGGACTTAGCACGTGTGGGGTGGTCTTGGCCGCTGGGGACACGGTCCGCATGGCCAGCCATCTTCGTCTTCCTGCGGTGTTCTCCCTGCGTGCACATCTGTCTCTGTGTTCAAGTTTCCCTTTTTCATAAGGACACCAGTCTGCTGAAGTAGGGCCCACCCTCACAACCTCACTTTAGCTTGATTATATCTGAAATCACCCTATTTCCCAATAAGGCAACATTCTGAGGAGAGCAGGACTTTGACACAAAATCTGGGAGAGGTGCAATTCAGCCCATACCAGCAAGCTCTATCTGCCTTCCACAGATCCACAGGTCGTAGTAAGACCTGTGAGCAGGGCAAGGCAGAGCTCGCAGTATGTTGAGGGTTCCACAGAACATTTTTTACCAGATGCTCCTTGGTTCACGTTTCTTGGCTCACCTATAATGTCCTTTTTCATTCATCTGTAGTAGGGCTGGGGTACCCCTGATTTCTCCTTACGTAGAATTGAAATAAGCAAGTATTTCAATTAAATATAATTTGGGGGGGCCTCTATTTTTATTAGAGAGGTAAGCTCTTCTCGGCAAAGTGTGTTATCTGTTGCATTTTTGTTTTTCTTCATATCCGAGTTTGCCGTCATCATGATCATTAGCATTTACCAAGTACGTTTGCCAAACCTCAAACCGCGAGCTGCACGTGTACATCGCGCGGATGGAACCCCAGAGCTTGTATTCTCTGCACCTTCCATTCAGGCAAACTGAGGCTTCAGGGTTTGTCCCATTCATCTCCTTAGTGTCCAAGGGAGGACTGTGTCCCCATCGGCCAGCCCACCCCACACATACTTGATTTGGGCAAACTCACAGACAAAATAAAATTTGCTTCCAGAATCATGATCCAGGCAAACTGCAAGATACTCGGTCACACAAGGAAGACAGGACTTTGCTTACTGGCTAGAGTTTCCTATCACAAAAATAACAGCAGAGTTCATACTTCTGACAAAGTTTTACAACTGATGAAGAAAAAAAAATATCAGGTCCCTGGTCGGTCACCCCTCAGCTCCAGCAGATATGGGGGATTGAGCACTCCGTGTTTGGTTCAACAAGGCTGGTGTCCAGCTCGTGTGCTGGGACTGGACTCCGCAGCCAGCTCCTCATGACCTTGGCCACGTCCAGCTCGTGTGCTGGGACTGGACTCTGTGGCCAGCTCCTCATGACCTTGGCCACTTCCCCTTTTGGCATTTTGTAAATATTAGAATAATTTTAATCTTCAATAGGCTGTGGTGGTCTATAAGTTTTTAAATATCATTACACTAGCTTACTAGTTAAATCTTTACATTAAAAACTGGGTTTCTGGGAGAGAGATCCAAGATGGCCACGTAACAGCAGCTCAGGATTGCAGCTCCCAGTGAAAGCGCAGAGAGCGAGTGGATGCTGCAATTACAGACGCATTTTTGATGCCCACAGACTCGGAGATTCCTGGTGAAGGAGCCACACGGGTCGCCAGCGCGACTCTTTTGGCTGGCGCGGTGCTTCTCGGTGCAGAGTGTACGGGACTGGGTGCCCAAAGGCTCGGCTGGTCCCATCCCCACAAGGAGAACAGCAATTGGAAGCACTGAGGACTGAGAACAAGCACAGCTGAACCCGGGAAGGCCCAGCTCTGTGGGGAAGGGGTGCCCCCCGAAGGAAAACTAAGAAACAGAAAAACCTTCATAACCAACAAGCCGGACGTCCACTCAGAGACCCAATCTGAAAGTCGGCAATTACAAAGATGACAGGTGGATAAATCCACAAAACTGGGAAGAAACCAGTGCAAAAAGGCTGAGAACACCCAAAATCAGAATGCCTCTCCTCCTACAGGGGATCGCAGCTCCTCATCAGCAAGAGAACAAGGATTGATGGTGGATGAGTGTAATGAACTCACAGAATCAGGCTTCAGAAGGTGGATAATAAGAAACTTC